>OZ022597.1:7296382-7425498 GCA_963669155.1 Arbacia lixula
AGAACGGTAGGCCTAATGAACGTATTAATATTGTCTTATACGCAAACAAGGCATGTGTTTGTCATCAATGGCATTGCTGGGGTCAAACCATGGAACTGCAAAGGCGTTTTAGTTCGATGGTTAAAAAAACAGCCATTTTATGACAAAAGGACTGATGTGTAAAATATAAGCTTGTCTCGTTTGTGATTTATGTCATCTTATACAAGAATAAAAATAACATCACGCAGGTTCCTGATCTTACCAGCATCATTTTCCGTGGAATACAAACTTTAGAGGTATCGTAAAATGATTCAGATACAAATAGTTAAACTTCTTCATAAAGCAACTTCATTCAGTGTGAGTTCAACAGTTATACACGTAGTGTAAGCCCCAATTAGTTCTTCTTGTTCTTGTTCTTGTTCTTGTTCTTCTTTCTCTTTTTCTTCTCCTTCTTCATCATTTTTTATAAATGAAAAATTGTCATTCCCCTACAGCTACAATTTTGCTGTACAATTGTGTGTTGTGTATTATCAACATTTTCATTTAGAGGCTACCATACTATTCCGTGAGCTGGCGCAGCTAGCTCGCTGAGCAGTTCTTTCACGTGTATTTCCATGCTAGCTTCAAAAGAAACAACGTCGCACCTAGTGAAGGAAATCTTCAGCGTCTTAGGTATGTTATTATATATTGAGATTGCACAGTTTTGTTCATGCAAACTATAATAGGGACATGGAATGGGTATGACCGTAGTTAGAATAAATCAGGATGTGTAATTTAGTCTTCAAATATGTGTTTACAGAGTGTACAGTCCCACTAGCGTCATATTGTGTAGGCACTAGGCAGAGACAGTACACGCACGTGCATGTACTTTTGATCTCAGAATCTCAGAAAGGGGTAATCCAGACATCGCTTAGAAGCACTGTCATCTAGATGTGATGTCGCTTCCACGCAATGTGCAATTTACTCTGGTGAATCACACCTTTCGAGGTATGTTATGAAGGACTGTCATGACTGTGGAATACGTACCTTCAGGGTTCTTGTATCGCAAGGCATTATGGGACGGAATTCTAGTACGCGAGCGTTCAGTGATCGCTGCGGCTATTGACTACAATGTCATTTTCATGTTACAGATTTGTTACGTGGATCAGTTCCGACGTGATAATTTTCAGTAAATCTGAATTGTATTCTTAATCTTACGACGAGAACTCTTGATTCGTATTATTGTATCTAAATAATGATTTATAAAGGGTTTGTTGAGAAAATAATAAGCAAAGAGAGGGACCTTTGAGACGTCGTCGAGACTCGGGTGGTAGTCCCATATGTGTAAAGATGTGTGTGTTGTGATGTGATGTGTGAAATTAAATAAATAAATAAAAAGTACAATAATACGAATTAAAGTTCTTATCTTTAAAATAAGATTCAGATTTACTGAAAGTAATCGCGTCGGAACCAATCCACATAACAAATCTGTAACATGAATATAATAATATTGAACTTCGCGCTCGCTGCGGCTAGCGTCATGAGCGTTGTAAACAATATGACCGCAGCGATCGCTGAACGCTCGCGAACTAGAATTCCGTTCCATCATGCATTGCGATGCAAGAACCGTAAAGGCACGTATTGATTTTTTTTATCCCTGGACTGTGGGAGATTATTCCAGTCTTTTATTGTATTTGGTAGAAAACTATTGAGGTAGGCTTTTGTTCTACATTGAAGTGGTACCAATTGGCTGGTGTTGGCTCTTTCTGATTTTGGCACTTCCACCACATATTCAGGGATGTTTACAGCGGCTTCCTGGTGAGCTTTGTACACGATGGGTATGTCGAGATCGAGTAGGCTCATGAACACATCAACAAATTGTGTGCAACAGATAGCGGAGCGTGGTCGCTAGCGGTCGTGTACATTTTTTGCTTATTACATGACGTCATCCAGCCACTGCCGAGAGCCAATTTATGAATGAAAATATAGTAAGCATGCGCAGTGCAAGCCTTCTATTTCCCCCCACAGTATTCCACCAAAACAAGTGTGAAATTCTCTATCACCTCGTACCAAAATTGACCTAGAATTTCACTTTCCTGTATTTTATATGAATTATGAAAGGTATTCTCAGAGGATCTATTTTCTCACCGATACCACACAGGTAAGTGAATTTCGATTGCTTCTTGCTTTTCCGTCAAAATCTTACGAATTAGTGTCACCCCCGCATCGTGTTTGTTGGAATTTGTAGAGTCTATCGCAACGTGCACAAAGTCAATTTGCTTCTGGGTTTCGGAGCGTCGCATCAATATGCATGAAATTGCAAAGTTTCGATAATTTTCGATCGATACCGGAGTGATCCGATCATGAACCAAGACCATTTCCTGCGTACACAACGTGACCGGATATCGTTATCGCTATCGATACTTCCACATGCAGTCCGAAGGCAACCACGTGGTCATCACGTGATCTGCGCGATTGCCCAATTTAGCGGTCTCCGAATCGCTGTGCGCAGACGATCTATCCGTTGTACACAGTCTATGGACAATAGTTTGTTGTGGTGAACTTGTTGATGGAAGCAGAAGTTGTTAACAATATTTATGAACTTTTGATTCAGTCCTAGGCCATATTGTGTACTGTAGATCGTTGGATCCGCTGAGATTGCATCTGGCTCCTCTGAATACCCCTACCTAGATTAAAGAATGCCCCAAATGAGACGGTTTTCTGTCTAGATTTGACTTGCTAATTTGGGCAACTACAATTTAACTGGGCGATTTGGGGCGAATGCATGCGGGCCCAACGAAACCTTGTATTAATACAAGGTTTCCTTATGGTCTTTCGCTGTGCGGACATTTCAAAAGGTCCTTTTTTAAAGACCAACTTTTATAATGTGAACCGAAGACTTGAAAAAATTGAGGTTATTGGAAATTTTATCCTCCTTCCAAATTTTATGACTGCTAATTTCATGTTTTCATTGCATTTGTAATGTTACTGTTAGACTCACGGCTGTGTGGCTGTGCATGGAAACTCTGACTGCACTGTATACTGGGTACGCGAAGTGTGAGACGCGATGTCGAGTGCGATTGTGACCAGTCTGACATGGGTCAGGAGAGGAGTAGCCAAGGCAGTACCAGACAAGGTAATCTTCTTAAAGACATGGGTGTCTCATTAGCAAAAGACATGTAAATAAGCAGCATTACACTGTAACGATAATGTGTATGAAATCTCAGTCATAGCTTCACAAACATTTTCAGGAAAAGTTCAAAATTACATGATATGGGATTAGTAGTCCTACAATCTCACTACAGTAACCAATTTCCATGGTAACAGTTTAATAGCATGTGACATTGTTTTCTTGCTGCCCTTAACCACCACCAGGTGGAGCTGACGAAGGAAGAGCTGAAGTTGCTGATAGAGGAAGGACAGAGATCCCTGGAGAACCTCAGTCTCACAGAGGAGGTAGATGAGGAGGAGCAGGAGGCTGGAGACGATGTAGAGACCCCAGCAGGAGCGACGTCTGGAGCTGGAGATGGAGAATGGGAAGATGTGGAGGAGGATGGAGCAGGGGGAGACCCTGTGGATCAGCTGTATAAGATGGACGATTACGACAAGGAGCCAGAAAGTAGGATTCACATTCATTGATTTGGGCGAGATACCAAGTGTTAAAAAAACCTTTGACACTCTTGAAAAGTGATTAAAAATCAAGTTGAACAGAAATCAAGCTGAAATTGCAACATCAAACAGTCAAGAATGTCCATGTTTTTAGAGAATGCTTTTCTTGTAAAAATTCTTGGAATATGTAATGGCATTTTCACTTTTGGACAAATTTGGGCATCAACATTTGTGTGTATGATATAATTGATTCAGAACACAACAATGACCATTGATTATCACACCTGTTAATCCACTAGCAACTGCCATCATAGTGTCACAGTATATTTATGCATGATGCTTCTGGAAGAAAAGAAACGCGGACAGGTTGGCATGTGTGATGCACAATGACCATTGTTGTGTTGTGAATCAATTATCTGATACACACTCATTTTCAGATCCAAATTTCTCCAAAAGTGAAAAATCTCATTAAATATTCCAAGGATTATTACAAGAAAAGTAATAATTGAAATGTCACAAAACCTGTCTCTGGAAAATTTGACATCCCTTGAGTTATAATGTGTCAATTTCAGCTTGATGTGAGTTGATAACACCTAGTACATTAAAAGGACAGTTTTTAGTGTTTTCTTCTTTTTCTTGGGGGGGGGGGGGGGGGTGGGGGAGGCAAGAATAAAGGAGATGTGAAAAAGAGACACAGTAATGAAGGTCGTTGAAGTTGAGAAAGAGCTAGAAGGTAGGATAATCACATCATTTGAAAGGAAAACTTGAAACCTAATAACATCGTTATTTGTAAAGTTATCAACCCAATTTCAGTAGTATGTTTGATTTGTAACTAAAGAAGACATGACTAAATACAAAATATATAAAATAATTGCTATCTTCTTTTATAAAACAGTTCCTGATGTGCATGGCTCTGGTTTCCACAACTTTGCCGTCTATGCAGACAACGAAGACGATCCCTACATCACCATTCGAGACAATGTGGTAAGGCCCTTGTATATTATACTGACTGTCATTTTATTAACCTGTTTACTGTGATTGTATTGTAGACCAGCGCTCATAGCCAGAAACAAGATTATTTGGGTATTTAGCCACTGTACCTGTGTAACGTGCATGTGCACACCATTGATAAACAAAGGGTGCATATCGATTGTAACTGGTTGCTCATGAGCATTGCCATTGTTGTCAGGTCCTCTTTAATTTGTTCTCTATTGAGCCTGCATACACTCCAGCTCAAAGAAATTGGCATTGGGAAAGGGAAAGGGAAAGGGAAGAAAGGGAAGGAGCCGCAGTTTATATTTTGTCCAGTTAAGCATGAAACACGACGCTTTAGCCTAAAAAGCATCATGTTTCATGCTGAGCTGGACAAAATATACCGTGGTATAAAACTGCGGCTCCTTCTTTTTCTTCCCTTTCCCTTTCCCTATGCCAATTCCTTTGAGCTGTAGTGTATATGTGGGCTGGCTTTTTTCCACTTAGATACTAAGCAGCAGGACTCACATACAATCTGCTTTTTGGACTATGGACAACAGGATATGAATGAACTTCGCATACCTCACAGGGCACAATTAAGCCACATCCAGGTTTTTTTTTTTCACTACCTTCTTACAGCTGAATAGCTGTTCTCGTATCTGCATGATAATGGGTATGAACGTGGTTGACAATCTAATGAATTTTAATTTTGCTCTGTGAGTGGTACGATTGACCCGAGGTCATTCGTCCTAGCAATGATCTGCCCATGTGCACATTGAAACTACAAAGTAATTTATCACAGCCCGTAATCAATGCCAGTTCTACCAATTACTTATTAGTAGAAAGTCCTTTGTTGTTTGGTTAGAGTGACAAATTTTCTTTTTGAACAGGAGGAAGATGAGGAAAGAGAAGATCTCAACATCAGACCGTCTGACAATATGATCGTGGTAGGGAAAGCCCTTGAGGACTACACAAACCTAGAGATTTATGGTGAGCCTTGGTGTAACTAGTAAAACATTTCCTTTCTCAAATCTGATCAGTGATTTCATTAGACAAAAATAAATCCTTTACATGCTTCGTTAGCCAATTGGCATCTGTTGGTTTTGCTCAGACGCCGATAGGCACAAACTTACACATTAACAACAATAGAAGAGGCTTTTTTTTTTTTACTCGTAATTCTTAAATTCCTGAAATTTGTGTTGGCCATCCACACATTGCTAGTCATTAACTTGCTATAACTCTGTTGAATTTTGATGAATATTAGCTTTAAAAAAGTGTCAATGAAATAACTTGGCAAGCCGAGGATGGGTACAGACACATTACTGGTTCAATTTCATGGGCTGTTGTACAATCTTAAACTTAAGTCATGCAATTTGAGAAAAAAAATCACTGAATGTTCTGGAAAAATCAGGGGCTGCATGGATGTAAAATATTGACAGAAGAGTAAAGGCAGGAAAAGCAGGACAAGACTAGAATGTATTCATCAACTAATCCATCCCTCCATCCCTCTATTCACCCCTCCCTACCTCCATCCATCCATCGATTCATCCCTCCTTACCTCCATCCATCCATCGATTTATCCCTCTTTACCTCCATCCATCCATCGATTCATCTGTCCTTATCTCCTTCCATCCATTGATTCATCCCTCTTTACCTCCATCCATCCATCCATTCATCCCTCCCTCCATCCATCCATTCATCCCTCCCTCCATCCATCCATTCATCCCTCCATCCATCCATCGATTCATCCCTCTTTACCTCCATCCATCCGTCGATTCATCCCTCCTTATCTCCATCCATCCATCCATCAATCCATCCCTCCTTATCTCCATCCATCCATCGATTCATCCCTCCCTCCCTCCATCCATCCATTTATTCATCCCTCCTTACCTCCATCCATTCATCTCTCCATTCCATCATTCCTCCATCCGTCCATTCCTCCCTCCCTCTCTCTACCCCTCCCTCTCTCTACCCCTCCCTCTCTTTACCCCTCCCTCTCTCTATTCCTCTCTCCCTATCACTCCCTCTCTCTATCCCTCTCTCTCTCTCTCTCTCTCTCTCTCTATCACTCCCTCTCTCTATCCCTCCCTCCCTTCATTCCTCCATTCATTAATCCGTCCATCTCCTCTTCCTTGCTGCCTCTCAGTGTACAATGAAGAAGACGGGGTGCTGTTTGTGCATCATGACGTGCTCCTTTCCTCCTTTCCTCTGGCTCTAGAGTGGCTGACCTTTGACCCCTTGGAGGAACAACCAGGTATGTATCCATGAGAAGGTTGAGCTAAAATCCCTTTACATAGTTGTCAATGAGTTTACAAAGGTGCATCTTCATTAACCCGATCAGACGAAATAGTGAGCTATTTTGCTAATCCGGGGAACTAGCCCGAAGTTGCAATCGCGTCTTCATTAGCTCGAAACTCGGGATATGTAAGCTCGAGCTCGGGTTGCATAAATTATCCCGAGTTTCGCACATACCCGCAGTGTGCGATGAGAATAGGCCACGACCGCATGGCTTCGGTTGAGAGCTCGCATTCACGCACGTCTAAAATCAAGAAATTTTCAGGCTAATGAAGACGCTCCGTGCTAGCATGAGCCCAAGATTTCTTGAGAAATTTTCTCGACCAAATAGCGAGCTATTTTGCCTGATCTGGCTAATGAAGATGCAAATAGCTAGCTATTTCGTGATCTGGCTCGCTAACCCGATCAGAACAAGCTCACTATTTTGCCCACATTGGTCTAATGAAGATACCCCTAAAGAGACCCACAGGATTGAGTGGAGCAGTGTAGGGGGGTGTTTCACCAAGCTGTTTGTAAGCTACGAACGATTGGTGACCCCTTCTTGTGCTAAATCACATTCTCAATGATTTTGATTTCCATCAGCTGAAGTTCAAATCTGATCAAGAAAGAATGAAAATTCTTGTTGTTAACAAGTGTCTGAATACAAAGCTTATGATTCGCCAAATTTTATCAGGATTGTTAGAAATTAACTCCCACTATGTTAAACCAGGAACAAAGCATGGTACCGCAATTAGCACAAGAAGGGATCACCAGTCGTTCGTAAAGTTGTTCGAAGCTTATGAACAGCTTGGTGAAACACCCCCCAGATGGGGTATAAAGTCATACTTTGGAAAGTGATCTAAAGCCACACATTCATTAATTGCAGCACCCGTTTGAGTCCTATGACTCTAATTGTTTTTGCTTTTTTTGAGCCGTGGGTTCCATAGCCGTGAACCACACATCCAGCCACAGATATCTGGACCAAAGAAATGTCTTTAAAGGGAATATACTGTACTGAGAAAAAAGCCCTCAATAGGTGATCACAAGCAATCTTCTTGCCAATGGTCTGAAATCCATGTATTGTCCATTGTAGAAACTTGCTGAAAGTTATTTGCCCTTAAATGATCCACATTTGAAGTAAGTAGTGATTAAATCACAAATCCTCCAGATGTTCGGCCCGAACACTTTCAGGACTTGTGATTTAATCACTAATTACTCCAAATGTGGATCATTTGAGGGCAGATAACTTTCAGCAAGTTTCTACAATGGACAATACACGAATTTCAGACCATTTGCAAGAAGATTGCTGACGGTCACCTTTTTGAAGGCTTTTTGTCTTCCCAGTACAGTATAAGCCCTTTAAAGATATTGCGAACAATTTACTTTCAGCTTCATCCTCTTAGCGTGTGATTGTCTGCAACCAATGAACAGCAGAAAAATTGTTATCGTGGTGACCAGTCCTGTAATGTGTACCACTACTAGACTGTTGTGTTCTTCTTTCTTCCTCTGTGCCGCAGGGAACCTTGTTGCTGTTGGTAACATGACGCCAATCATCGATGTATGGGACTTGGACATTGTCAATGCAGTAGAACCTGCTTTCAGCTTGGGGAAGAAAGTCAAGAAGAAAGCGAAACAAGTGTGTATCAGGATAAATTAAAGAATGTTGATATTCTTGCTGTATTGTAAAGACATGGTGTCTCATTTAGAGTTTAAGAAAATACAATTTGTAAAAGACACCGAAAATAGAAGGAGATTCTGTATTAGAACTTTCCTCCCAATAATAGAACTGGAAACTGACTTTAAGCAAAATTTTAACGATCGTTTGCTTTTGATTTTGAGGAGATTTTGGGTGGGTCGTTTGAAACCTATAGCCTAGAGACTGGAGACTGCTGTGTGCAATGGTCTGCATCCATCCGCTCTTACTTTTCAGCAGAGAGAACTTAAGGATTTTAACAATTGCACCAATTTGTCTATAATGTTACCCAAACCACACAGTAGAAAAAGGCATCCCATAATGCAATGCGCAGCATAATCTGGATTGTTTTTGCAGTCATTTGCACTTCCGGTCTAGTGTGATTGTGAATTCTGTTGGAATTCTTTTGGAAGTAGGTATGTTTTTACTCTGTATCAAATCTTTCAATGCGTATGTACTCTTTTAACTATTTATACCAAAACCTTAGTTTTATATTTATCTTTTAATTATATATGTGTAGGTTGTGTCAGGAATGAGCTCTTTACTTTGTATTTACATGTATTGTATTACTATTTTTGTAAACATCAACATTTCAGCCTCTTGGCTGCAGTTGCATGTATTTTCCTGTTAATGTGTGTAACATTTGAATATTTACTGAATAAACCATTATTGAATTGACTTGAATTGAATGATGACTGCAAATGAAATGTGGGTACCGTAGCCGGATGTATCTTGGCACGACTTTTATTTGCTTTCAGTATGCAGAGCTGCCAAGCAGTACTGATTTTCAGTATTTCATATTGGAATTTGAGAAGAATACTGAAGGTTTCAAACAAAATAACGATTTCATAAGTTCTATTTCATGGGTTGTTATATTGTCTTTTAGAATACTGAAATGTTTTGATTAAGGTTGGCAGCCCTGAGTATGGGAACTTACAGTCAATAACGCAGTGCAGAGAATAAGCGAGTTCATAGTTGCAATGTGAGCATGAGCAGATTATTACTGGTACGATTGACCTCGGTCTAATTGTACCACTCACAGAGTAAAATGGAAATTCCAGAGATAGTGGACAATGTTTATACCCATTATAATTCAGATGTGACAACAGCGATTCAGCTCCGAGAAGGTAGTGAAAGAACATTCCACCATGTGCACCTGGTTCTATTGTTGGTATGGGCACGCTGTAATATAACACCTACACAGCTTCATGATCAAATCCCTAGTCGTTCTTGATTTAGTGGGGTTTCCGACCATGATGTAACTATGAACTGGCTTATTGAGGAAAAGCTCTGCTCCCCCTCCCCTTCTGTCCCTCTCCAGAAGCCAGTAGCGCCCTCTACTGAAGGCCACATAGATGCGGTGCTGGATCTGTCATGGAATCGACACCTCGGCCATGGCCTGGCGAGCGGCTCGGCGGACAACGCCATACTGCTGTGGGACCTGACACAGAGCAAAGCTGTCTCGGTGTTGCAGAGGCACACGGACAAGGTATGTCTGCTGTGTTGGGTTAAAGAGAATAAACTGTACTGGGAAGACAAAAAAGCCGTCAAAAGGTGATCGTGGAGTAATGTGGAGTAATCAGCGATAAAATCATAAATCCTCAAACTGTTCAGCCCAAACATTTGTGATTCAATCACTAAGTACTCCAAATGTGGATCATTTGAGGGCAAATAACTTTCAGCAAGTTCCTAAAATGGAAAATACATGAATTTCAGACCATTGGCAAGAAGATTGCTCACGTTCACCTTTTCAAGGCTTTTTCGTTTTCCCAGTACAGTTTATTCCCTTTAACCCTTCTTGTGTCAGACATATGGGATTTGTGTGCATTGCTGGCAAGGGGTTTGGATGCTCAACATCACTTCACTGGAGGCAAAATTCACATAAAATTAAAGGGAATATACTGTACTGGGAAGACAATGAAGCTTTTGAAAGGTGATCATGAGCAATCTCCTTGCCAATGGTCTTTGTGATGTACTGTCCAATGTACTGGTCATTCATGTACTGTCCAATTTAGGAACTTGCTGAAAGTTATTTGCCCTCAAATGATCCATATTTTGAGAAATTAGTGGTTAAACCACAAATCCCCCAAATGTTCGGGCCGAACAATTTTGGGATTTGTGATTTAATCACTCATACCTCCAAATGTGGATCATTTGAGGGCAAATAACGTTCAGGAAGTTTCTAAATTGGCAAGGAGATTGCTCACGATCACCTTTTGAAGGCTATTTTGTCTTCCCAGTACAGTATATTCCCTTTCAATAAATATTCTAATGTTAAGTACCAGATCAAAATGCTACTCTAAGCTGGCAACATTTTGACATATTTTGATATTGAAAACTCACAAGTGTTAGCTTATTTTAAAATTATAAATTCTGTGTTTGATTGAGATGTTGTATCTGAGGTGAGTAGCAACATGTACATTTATTAACCCCTTTTTACAATATTGAGACATTGATTTTGGGCATGGAATGTTTGTCCAGATAAGCATTAACGTGGTATCTTTAAACTTGAATATTATGAAAATGGAACTCACCAAAGATAATTGAATTGAGGTAACAAAAGTAAATGAGGGACTGATATTACAATCTTCATTAAAATGAAGTGTCATACATCAAGCCATAGAATAATCAAAGTTTTCACCCCATATTTATCAAAATTATGAATATTTCATCTTGATATTTTGTCATATTGCTGCAGAGGTTTGTGAGAAAGGTTATCAGTTTGTCTGAAAATTCTGATTTGGTCTCGATACAGGAGACGTCACTGATATCCGACATAGTATTCTCCATAGGGGCGTCTTCATTAGCCCGATGTGGGCAAAATAGCGAGCTTGTTCTGATCGGGTTAGCTAGCCAGATCACGAAATAGCTAGCTATTTGCGTCTTCATTAGCCAGATCAGGTAAAATAGCTAGCTATTTGGTCGAGAAAATTTCCCAAGAAATCGTGGGCTAGATGGAGCTAGCTTGAGCTAGTTTGTGAACGAGCTCGAGGTAGCTCGGAACGTCTTCATTAGCCTGAAAATTTCTCGATCCCGGCATGCATCAGCGCCCATGAGGCATTGTTTACGTAATAGGTTTTTACACGTGCGTGAATGCAAGCTCACAACCGAAGCCATGCGGCCATGGCCTTATGTGCGAAACTCGGGATAATTTATGCAACCCGAGCTCGAGCTTACGTATCCCGAGTTTCGAGCTTATGAAGACATGATTGCAACTTCAGGCTAGTTCCCTGGATCAGCAAAATAGCCCGCTATTTCGTCTGGCCGGGCTAATAAAGACGCACCTCATGAGAAACGCTTTAGCATCATTAATACTAGAAGCGTGATATTTAAGTGAGATATCACTGGCATTCCAATGCAGAAACTGGCCCCTTGCTTCAGGGCCAGTAGCTCTCACCACAGGAACTCACTGCTCACTTGTCTAAGTTGCTTGACCCATTTTTGTAACTCAAGATGAATCTCTGTGTCTTTGTTCCCAGGTTCAGACGGTTGAATGGCATCCCTTTGAAGCGCAGAGCCTGCTAAGTGGGGGATTTGATGGGTGAGTTCTAGCGGTAAAGATTGACTAAACCCCTCAAAAAATGTTCCGTAACTCGGGTTTGAGGGGTCATAATAGTTGCTTCATTGTCGTACACAGATATGGTATCATAAGACAGCTTGACTATTTATCTTTACAATGATGTATCACTTGTAGTGCTTACACAGTCATGGAATGCCCAGACCTTTTGAATATACAAGATAAAAAATTGAATGTTGCAAAATTCTGTGTTTTCTGTTGGTGTGCACATGAAATGAGTTATAATGATGATGATGCGATGCGGCATTCCTGTCCATTGTGACCTTGACACTTTTCAAAATACATTGCATCTTCAAAAGAAATGGAGCCCTCGCTGTTGAAAAGAGTGCATTTGAAAACATTTGATTTGTGACTTTGCCCCATATTCGGGAATACTGCACATTCCATGATCGCATAATCATAGCATATGTCACACCAATGCGAAGAGGAATAATCAATTATTTGCTTATGTATGTATCATAGATGGCCCAAGAGCAGCCCATGCATTATATAGTGCCAACGCTGGATGTCAGCCATGAACACAACAACGAACGAAAATATCTGCAACCCCTTCATTTGCAAAAATATCTTGACGACAAAATAAAGGCTTATACAGTATCGCTTTCAAACTTCTTTGCTCTACTTTGCAGGAGAATCAATGTGTGTGACTGCCGGAGTAACGACAGCTTCAAGACTTGGACGGTCGACGGAGAGATCGAGAGGGTCTTATGGAACCACTATCAGCCATACACATTCTTGGTACGTCTCCCAGAGATTTCAACCAGTATGATTTGAATCGTAAAATGTTGCTTTACATGTTTTTTTTCTTTTTTTAAGTGTGTATTTTTATGCCCCTGCGACTAGTCCGTTTAATTACCCAATATTTTGAGAATCGCCCATTAGATTTGCTTCAAACTTCGTACCTGTACATGTGTGTATTTCATGAAACCAATGAACTGTTTGAAATGTTGCCAAAAATTTATGTTTTTAACAATAAATACAAATCTGATGACGCATTTATGATGGAGCACTATTTGGAGGTCGATTGATGACATTGCCTGGCATGGCATGGAGGGTGGAGATGTTTTAATATGTCCTGAGAACATTTGATTGACATGAAAATACCACTTGCAATGAGGAGACGGATATTTGACCAGTGCATTTTAACGACATTGATTTATGGAGCAGAAACCAGGTCTACAACCACAGAAATGGAACATAAATTGAGAACAACACAAAGAGCTATGGAAAGAAGAATGATCAATTTAACATTACTTAACAAAGTGAAGCACACTGACATATGGCAGAAAACAAAGGTCGAAGATATTATAATACAAATTAAAGAGATGAAATGGCGATGGGCAAGACACTTATATAGAACACAAGACAACAGATGGACCAAGAAACTCACAGAATGGCAACCAAGAACAGGCAAGCGAAGAAGGGGTCGACAAAAGAGAAGGTGGAGAGACGAAATATCATCATACACAGACACAGCAACATGGAACAGAATGACAGCAAATAGACGCAAATGGAAACTGATTGAGGCGTGACAATGCCTGATGATGATGATGATGATGATGATGATGACAATGATGATGATGATCACGACATGGCAAAAAAGTGATATATATATTTTATGTAACAGTCTCTCATTCTTGGTTCGTTCACACACACAGGCAAGCACAGACAAGGGCTTTGTGTACAACTTTGATATCCGTGCAGACAAGCAGCTGTTCACACTACACGCCCACGAGCGGGCCGTGACAGGAATAACACTCTCCCACACCGTCCCCGATCTACTGGTGACCTGCTCAGCGGACAACTCTTACAAAATCTGGGACCTACAGGTATTTGCATTGAGTGGGTGCTGGGAGGGCTTAGGAGAAGAAACTCAAGCCTAATATATTCAGCCATCCGTATGGGTACTAAAACGTGCTACCGTATTTTTCGGTGTATAAGACGCATGTTTTTACCCTTGAAAATCGTGCCAAAGTCCGGGTGCGTCTTATACACGGCATTCGTAAAAAAATTGGGTCTTTCAAACCAACACGTATACACATGTATGGGACTAATACAGTCAACAACAAAATAGATGGCTTTGATAGCCTGACACAATTGATGTACCAGTAATACGATCTCAATCACATCACCAGCATACTTAACCGGAACTAAAAAAGCCCCAGGAGTAGTATTTGTCCGCGAGACAACTCAGAGAAGCCGCTGATCAAAAGGACTATCTTTGTGTACTAGCGCCAGCTTGTGGCCAGAGCTGATAACACAATCAATGGCATTCTCCATCAAACTGTGTTTTTTAGTTCCGGTTAAGTATGTTGGTGATGTGATTGAGATCGTATTACTGGTACATCAATTGTGTCAGGCTATCAAAGCCATCTATTTTGTTGTTGACTGTATATAGTCCCATACATTTGTACATGTGTTGAAACTTTATACGGACGCAATTTTTTTTTTTTTCTTTCAAATTGCGGGCTCAAAGTCAGGGTGCGTCTTTTACGCCGTTGCGTCTTGTACGCCGAAATTTACGGTAATGAACTTCAAAAGCATTCAACATTCATGACAATGCTTTGTTATCCCATGCTCAGCACCGACTTTTAGCGGATGTCAACTTGGAAAGAAAAATCTGTAATTTCTTGAATTCTTTCATTCTCTCTGAGAAGCCGTTGCTACACAGTCGTGTTTGTAATTGTAACACCTGAAAAGCACATACTCTACTGACTGGCATATAAGCCGCACCTCGATTTGGAGCATGCAATGTGAAAAAAAATGGAAATACCACAATGGGATCGCACAGGATCTGAGACAATTTAAAGATACCGCTAATGAGAAAGATACGGCTCAACCTCCGTGAGATGGAAGCCGTCATTGTTTCTTTGATCTGCGGTGTAGAGGGCATAAATACTAGACCCTAGCATGTAAGTGTTTACGCCCTCAAATAAAAATGTGGCTTATATGCCGATCAGTAGGGTAACTGCTCGGCAGTGTGGAGCAGCATTTGTTTAAAGAACGAAAGTTGAGTCATATCCTTCCATAACAGTATCCTTATCCACATCAGTGGGTGGTATGTTTATGCTCAGTAATACTGATCCCTTCATTCCCCAAGTATGTCATAGCTGAAACAACCCCTGCTTATTTTTTCCCGCACAGGATAACAAGCCAGCGCTAGTTGTCTCTAAGGATCCCAAGATGGGCTTGATCAACAACGCTGTGTTTTGCCCAGACTCTCCCTTCCTCGTCGCCATGGGTGGAGAAAGGGACAGTTTGCGGCTGATGGACTTATCCCAGCATGCACCAGGTAAACCAGTGGAAAAGGCTGTTGGGGCTGTCACACCAATATAGTGTTTGATTGCAGGGAATCATTTAGGATTGGATATTTCCTGAGCAATATTTCTGATACTTGGTCCCAAATGGGAAGTACATAGACACGGATTGTTTTGTAGTATTTCATTAATGACCTTTTTACTTCATATTGAACCAAGGGGCAGCTGTAAAGCTTAATTTTCAACTTCATCATTCCGTAGCATTCATGTAAGAAGTCAATTTGAAAAGAAATAAAGTATGAAAAAATATTCTGTTGTTTTGCAGTCATGCAACGTTTTGCAGAGAGGCAGCGCGACCCGGTTATAGAGTTCCCCAGCAAAGCTCAAAGGTCAACATCGGCGGAGGACCAGATAGGAGGGGTAGAGTCAGCCGTGGCAGAAGGAGGGTCAGACTCCATGGAAACGGGGTCAGAAGCATCATCAAAGAGCGGGAAAAGGAAGAAGAAAAAGAAGAAGACGAAACAGGAGCCTGTCGGTTGAGGACGAACAAGACTTGGACATATGTGATAAACTCTTACTTGATCAGGGAGAATACAACTCCATGGAATATGTTTGCATTTCTGGTGCAGCATTGCGACCGTGACATGCAAAGAGTTAACCCTCTTACTCCTATGTGAGTAAAAAGTGTCTGCTATTAAAGTCGATGAGATTTTCATGGTTTGGTGCTGAGATGGTTTTGAACTGCATTAGATTATCTACCTATATCTGAAGATGACTCTTTAGGATTTTTGCCTACTGTATGTATTTCTGTTGCAGAAATGTGACAGATAACTTTCTCAGTCCCAGGGAGCATGAAGTGTGTATTAAGTCAATGTGGCTTGGTCCCGATATGGTTAAAAATCTGTATTTCATTATGAACCAGTGCCTGTATCTATGGGCATTGAGCTGCGATGCTTTTTTATTCAGAATCATGTAGCAAACATTGGTTGTTCTCAGAGACTCCATGATATCATCTCAAAGCCCCAAGTGAATTCAATTTGGGCCCCTATTGAGGGATAACAATGCCGGTGATGAACATTTTGAAAAATTCTCATCTTCCTTTACATGGCATTTCTGATTTTCTTAAAACTTTTGCCAATCTGTTATCATTTTTTCCCTTTTTATTCCTTTATTCATATTAGGGTATAAAATTACAGGAAACCCAGTCTCCTTTTGATTCTTAAATTTAATCTGAACAATGTATGAATTAATTTTACTTGTATTAAGTGATCACTGTAATTTTTATTAAATCTATCCTTTTAAAAATATCTTTTTAATACAGAATATTCTACAGTACTAATGAGAAAGGCCAGTACAGAAAGGAAGACATATATGGATTATTTCAAGCGCATCTGCAACTACGATCTCTTCCCTCTACTGCTACATTATTTTTCTGCATACATGTATACTCGATATAATAAGATTAATTATTAATCTGTTCTTAACTGAGCCACTGTAATTGCAAGCTGGCTTTCTCCACTCAGATACTGAGCAGCACGACTCCTGCGTAATCTGATGTCTGGACAATAGACAACAGGCTATGACAAACCAGGGATGTGTTAGGAAGGAGAAACAACTCAAGCATAATATATTCAAACATCTGTATGGATACTAAAGCGTGCTAATGAATGTCAAAAACATTCCACAATCACTACAATGCTTTGATGTCCCATGCGTGCCACCGACATTTAGCTGCTGCCTACTTGGAAAGCAATATCTTTAATTCACTGTTTTGTCTCTGGAAGCTATGTTTCTTATCACATGTTTGTGCAATTTTTGAGAAAGTTATGGCACCACCACTAAAGATCCTGTACTCGGTTTTCTTTTAAATAATTGTTGAATGATGCACAAGCAGAGATATAAGATAATATTCTTTCTTACACACTTAACAAATTTCTTCACTTTCCGCAGATTTCTGCAAATATGGGATTCAATCATTATCAAAATTATATCTTAAGCTGTTTATTTTCATTAACAGGGTTTGCGTGCATTTGCGTGCAACTGAGATATTTTAGTAGAAAAAACTTCATTTTTGTCCGCTGATATCTCTTTTCCTCACAAAAGTATTGATGCAATCCAACAGAACTGGACAAGCGAAATAAGACTTTACATTTCTTTTGTTCTTTCTGAGAAACCGTTGCTACGCAATCCTGTTCGTTATTATCAAAACACCTGAAAAGCACATGCTGAGAACACATTTTTTTCAGCGGTGCCACAAATGGGTTCAAAGAAAGAAAGTTGTTTTATATCCTTCCATAACACATCCCTGAACAAACATTTAAATTCTTTTTTAATGTAGGGCCCAATTATGCCATACATCTCTGTGGTTACTGCAATTCCATGGCAAATGTTTCCTGACTATACCAGGGTTTACAAAGCCCTCAAAGTTTAACTGTGAGCAACAGGTTAAGCCGTGTCTGTCCTGTATTATTCGTATAGTGATGAAAATAAACCTGCGTTTATATTTGATTCTCACATCATAAAACTTGATGGTCAAGTACATCAAATACATTTTGAAGGCATCAACAAGCCAATGTTAGTTACACTGATCTCTTACCCTCTGCTTTTCTTTATCTTGCCCCCTCCTCTGACTTGACTTTCTCACTCTCCCTCTCTTGTACACCCTGTTTTCCACCCTGCCTGTCTGATTCTCTATCTTTATATCTCTTTCTTTCTCTTTGTCTTTGTTTCTCTCCCAATATTTGTCTTCCCATCTCTTTCTCTGTCACTTTCCTCCTCCTCTGTTTCCCTCCTTGTACCACCCTCCCTTCCCTTCTGCATGTTTTTCTTGTTTACAATTCTCCCTTGTCAGTTTACAAGTTACAATTTGCAAAAGAATTTATGTATGCCAATAAACAAGTCGACTCATAAAATGGTCAGTATTAGTACTGATGAAATATGGTGTAATGCATGTACATGTAGTTTTAATAAGGGGGGGGGGGGGGCGAGCAAAATCAAAAGAGAGGACAGTGGAGGAAGGTGAGGCATGTAAGTCAAATAGGGGTGCTTAGAGAGGGAGAGAAAGAGAGAAACACACAGAAAAGGAGTGCAAATGCGAGAGAGAGAGAGAGAGAGAGAGAGAGAGAGAGAGAGAGAGAGAGAGAGAGAGAAACACACTGAAAAGCAGTGCAAATGAGAGAGAGAGAGAGAGAGAAACACTGAAAAGCAGTGCAAATGAGAGAGAGAGAGAGAGAGAGAGAGAGAGAGAGAGAGAGAGAGAAGGGGGATGGGGAGACGGGGGTGGCAGCGGCTGCAAGCGAAAGGAAAGGGGGGGGGGGGGGGAGATGGTGCAAAAGAGAGAGTGAGAGGTGGAAAATGGGCAAGAGAAAGAGTGCAAATGAGTGGGAGTGGAGTAGGTTCTGGAGGAAGGGGACAAAGATAGGAAGAGCCAGAAGATTATGAAAAGTAAGATGAAATGGAGAAAGAAGGGATCCGTGAAAAAAACGGAAAATGGGTGAAGAAGGAACAAATTACAGAAAATGTCTAGAACTACCGACATTGCTAAACATTGTTAAACAGGGTACTGCAAGAAGAGGGAGAAGTCTGGCCACTTACATTAGTGTACTAAAGAATGACACTGGCCTTGATAGCGCAAGTGAGCTGAGGACAGCCATGCTGGATAGACAGTTCTGGAGGTGCTACTATGTTCATGGAACCCGAGGTGGCATAGGCTGAGGCCTATGCATGCCCTCGAATTAGTAGTAGTAGTAGTAGTAGTAGTAGTAGTAGTAGTAGTAGTAGTAGTAGTAGTAGTAGTAGTAGTAGCGGTAGTGGTAGTAGTAGTAGTAGTAGTAGTAGTAGTAGTAGTAGTAGTAGTAGTAGTAGTAGTAGTAGTAGCTAATTATAATATTAATACTGCTATTACACATACACTGTACTACTCTTATCAACAATTCTACAATTACGTGTTTTTTCTTCCTCTTTTCCTTTTTCGTCTCTTTCTTCTTCTGCTTCCATTCTTCTTTTCTTCTTTTTTCCCTTTTTTCTTCTCCTTCCATTTTTTTCTTCATTTTCCCTTATTTTCTTCTTCATCTCCGTCTTTTACTTCTCCTCCTCCTCCTTCTTCTTCTCCCCCCTTACCCTTTAAAATTGTTCTTCCATTCGTTTTTCCTCCTTCTTTATCTCCTTATCACCCACCTTGCTCGTGATCTGGATATGATGTCTGAAGTACAGGAAGTGTGTAGTCAATGAAGAGAGAACACCGAATCCTTTTAAAACGAAGCCTGTCAAGCACAGTCGATATTTGTGCGGTGATTTGCGTGAGTGAACAGCACGTCTTAGCAAGTGACATACCGTGATACAGGCCAATGGAGGGAGGCAAGTACCTCACAAAACGAGGATTATAATGGAGGTTGTTGGATGCCGAGGATTACATAAAAGAGAGGTAGAAGGGAGGCAATACAGAGAGGGGAGGAATGCAAAAAGACGCGAGGGACGGAGAAAGAGAGGGGACGGGAGCTAATAAATATTGAGGACATGGAGATTGGAAACTTTAGCAAGGGAGAGAAGAAAAATAAATTGAAAGCATGATCGAAGAATAATTAGAAGGAGAGGTAACTCGCACCAAGCTAATGAGACCCTCACACCCTGTAAACCTATACCCACAAACGACACATATACACACATTGACTGTTATAGCTAGAGCAAGTGGCGGAGGGAAGCCCGACACCAAGTGAATACTTTTGAAAAGCTAAACACCAGCAAGCAATCCTTGCCCGAAGCATTACTGCAAAACAAATCACTTGAAAGGATTTCGGGAGTTGTTCTTTTCAACAACGCTTAAAGAAGTATGCTGTAATTCGGCGAACGGTTATTTTCTTGTGCGGTGTCGCACCAATGGATAGTGTAGAACTACTTAACGGCCTTTCATGTTACCACGGGAGCATAACGTGTTTTTGCGACAGTAAGGAGCAACTTTTCAACCCCTACGAAACAAATGTGCGCATTAAAAGCGTTCCTTCTGAGCAATCGTCTGATACTGAAGAAGCCTCGCAGTGATTTTGGAAAGTAATGCGTCTGACGTAGACGCAGTTGATGTGGCAGCGCGTTAATTGATGACGCAAAGATATCTTGACCTTCACTCGCTTTCAATGAATATGTCTGAAGAAAATGACCATTTGGATTAAACGTCTATTGATTAAGTACATTTGGTGGACAACAGGTAGCAACAGGCGTGCGTTCAATTAACAGAAAAGGTAAGAATAGCCTACATTGATTTATAATCGTGTTTCTAGCAGAATCGTATCAACATCTTACATGACCGCAATGATCCTATATTCATGATATTAGACAAATAGCAATAAGAATAAGAATATATCTACCTTATTATGTTATGTGTTATGGAGAAAATAAAGAGTAGATATATGTAGTTACAAAACTTGATTCCTTTTTCGTAAGATATAAGGAGCACGTAAGGGATTTGTTTCAAATGAATCTAGCCATGCTAGCCATGCTAGCCGTGTAGCCGTGGAAAACAAAACATGTGACAAGAACCCGTAGTGACGGTGGGACGATTCCGCCATGGTTACAGGCCCTGCATAATCTTTGCCACAATCTATCGATCATTACATTTTTATCGAAAACACAGCGCGAAGCTAAGAACTCCTCTTCACCTGGGGCCCATGCTGCATATAGGTTTTCAATGATTGTGACTTACCATCAGTGGTAACTACCATGTGCAATAAGAAAAACTCATTGGCTGTTGCCATATAGTTACCATTGATGGTACGTTACAATGATTGGAAATCTATATTATGCAACATAGCTCTGATAACCGGTAACATCAATCATTACTTCGTATGGCACTCTTAATGCATGTTTGATACCGTTTGTATGGTAAGTATGCCTTTGCAGTGAACCACGAGGGATCGGCATCTCTCACTGGTTTTCCAATAATATAGACTTTATTTCACTCCACAGGGTTTCACCTCGCTCTTAATCGAGAAGTGAAGTGGGATCTATAAAATTATGTGAATAAATTGTGCCTCCTCTATACACGGGGCCTTCGTGAAAGGGATAGTCCACGCTGAAATTAAGTTTGAATGAAAGCAGCACATTAAACAAACATATGAGTGAAGGTTTGACGAAAATCTGTCAAAGGGTAAGAAAGTTACGATTGTTTCACTTTTTATTTTGCGACGTCACGTGCGAGGTGCCTTCCCTTATGTTGTGTACAATTTTTTGTTCGAAAATGTGCATTTTCTCAAAAGGATTTGCATCCTGTTACATGTGCATTTGATACATCATTAGAAATTCATGTTTACAAACAGGCCATTAGGCCAGCACAACAAACCACATTATACAATGTATACAATTATTTCCTCAATTTCAGACAATAAATAAAGAAAGAGATAAAAGAATTACGAACGCAGGAAGACACAGAAAAATACTAAGTGTGTTGCACGGGAAGTCAAGGTAAATTAATTGTATTTTGTAAGTTCATGACCTCCAATGTGTTGAGACAGTTCTTATCATAGAGGTCAAGGCATGGGGAATCAAAGTAAATTAATTGTCATTTGGAAATTCATTGGCCTCACAATTCATCAATCAACATCGATAATATCCCATATCTCTAAAGTGAATGACAGGAATTGATCTTCAACATTTTGTTTCGTGTCTGAAAATGCATTCATTGTTCTCCAAACACCAATCGTGCTTTCGTTCCCACAGTACTACATTATGCGTCGCTGCGATTGAGACAGTTGCAGAGTCATACGGCTGACGGATCATGACGTAGATACGGTGGCCTTAATAGATTAGATTATGATATGTGATGATTTTAAAGGAAGCAGGGCGAATACAATCCTAACCGCATCGCCCCATGTAACCATATAAAGGGAATGGTAGGTGATGGGCCCTATCCTATAAAGAATTGCGATTGCGTAACACTGTGCATGAGAGAGACATGTAGAAAGGCGATGGGATTTGCTATCGCCTGAACTCCTCGTAACACGAGGCCTATCAAGATGACCAAAATGAACAAGGTTAATTTCCCTTTACTTTATGTTGTACATGTCGCAACGATGACAAAATTCGATGCAATGTATTTGCCTTGTCCACCGTACATGTTTTCTTTATCGGGCCCATATTTAAAGGAATAGTACACCCTAAAATTAAGTTGGTTTCAATTAAAGCAGAAAAATGAAAGAAAAAACACATATTATTGAAGGTTTTGGCGAAAATCCGTCAAAGGATAAGAAAGTTACGATCCTTTTATAATTCAATTTTGTGACGTTACGTGCGAGCTGCTTTCCCATTTTATGTGCTGTATGATTCCATAGATTGCTCTCTATCTGTTTTTGATGAAGGAATCGTGTTTGTCATACAGGTATGTGTGTAAAAACGTGTTTCTAATGATGCATCAAATACACAGGTGAAATGATGCATGTCATTTTGAGAAAATCTCCATTTTTAAAACAAAATAGTACACAGAAAACAGAAAAAGGAAATTGATGGTATCGTGCAGCACACAACAAAAATAAAAAAAAGCATCTTGCACGTGAAGCAAAAATCAAAACTTCAAAGCATCGTAATTTTTTTATTCTTTGACGGATTTTCATCAAACCTTCACTATATGATTCTTTCATGTATCTGCTTTTGTTAAAACCATTATAATTTCAGGATGGACCTTTAATTATCTTACGTGCAGTTTTTCTCAGGTTTGTGATTCATCTCATCCCCACCCTCCTTTTCCCTTGTTGCATTCGTTATTCCAAGGTGTCTCTCTTCTACCTCCATGATTGCTTTTACAGCCAAACGGCAGGCACCGGAAAATACGCTCATTTTATTTTCAGCGAGGTAGTCGTGACCTTCACTTGACCTCTCGAACCGCGGAAAACGTCTCCTTTTCAAACTGCGATATCTTCATGAATATACCATATTTTCGTGCGCTTTCTTTTGTAACTGTATGTTGGAGGTCGAATTTTACTAAGTGTGAAAAAACATTTCATTAAAACAGGCAGACAAATATTGCAAATTCGAGATAAATATGTGGTTTTAATAAAAATTAAAAAAATCAAAATAAACTCTATATTCCAATATCAATCGCTTTTGAGCCCTTAACATTTAGAGATCATCTGAAGCGGAATTTATTGTACTTTATGGAGATACCATTATTTTTCAACCTCCCCCCATAGAAGGGTCAGGATCCAGCAAAACATCAACCATGTTCAAATCCAAAATGAGCGAGATATGACGAAGTTGTGAACGATCCTAACCAGCCAATCATAGTCCACGATAATAACGAAATTCTACCGGCGATCCAAGGGTCGCGGACTATGATTGAGTGGTTAGGATCGCTCACAACTTCGTCATATCTCGCTCATTTTGGATTTGAACATGGTTGATATTTTGCTGGATCCTGACCCTTCCATGGGGGGAGGTTGAAAAATAATGGTATCTCCATAAAGTACAATAAATTCCGCTTCAGATGATCTCTAAATGTTAGGGGCTCAAAAGCGATTGACATTGAAATATAGAGTTTATTTTCATTTTTTAAATTTTTATTAGAACCACATATTTATCTCGAACTTGCAATATTTTTCTGCCTGTTTTAATGAAATGTTTTTTCACCCTTGGTAAATGTCGACCTCCAACATACAGTTACAACAGTAAGTGTACAAAAATATGATATATTCATGGAGATATCGCAGTTTGAAAAGGAGACCTTTTTCGCGGTTCGAGAGGTAAAGTGAAGGTCACGACTACCGAGCTGAAAATAAAATCATGTGTTTTCTGCTGCCCGCGGACGAATATCGGTTGCGAAGTCCGTATGATTTATGAAAATTCGCGTCACTTTGAAGACAAATAGCTCAAATGTTTTATTTTTGAGCCCAAACAAAACTGGAATCAAATTCTCCGCTGGAGTACCGGCTTTCCAAAGCTGTAACTGGTATTGCCGTTCAATTTGTAGAAGGGTCAGGATCCAGCAAAGTCTGGGAGCTTACATATATATCGGTTGCGAAGTCCGTACGATTTCTGAAATCTCGCGTCACTTTGAAGACGAATAGCTCAAATGTTTTATTTTTGAGCCCAAACAATATTGGAATCAGAATCTCCGCTGAAGTATTGGCTTTTTAGAGCCGTAACTGTCGTTGCCGTACAATCCATAGAAGGGTCAGCATCCAGCAAGGTCTGAGAGCTTACATATTTCAAAAAAAAATTGAGGCCTGTTTTTGAAGGCAAATAACATAAAAACTCCTTTGCGGATTTCGAAAAAAACTAAAAATATTCATTAAGAAACATATAATCTCAATCCCTGTCTAAAAAAATCCTGATCAGTATGCTTACAGAAGACCCCAGCAAAAGATCTCGCGAGCATGTCGAATTCCTTCATAATCTAGGTGCAGCAAAATCTGCGCGTGAGATTTCGCGAGACGAAAAATAAAACGCTCACGATTTCTATAGAACGAGCGAGCGCTGCCGATTGACTGTTTATATTCTTATTCAACCTCGATTCTCGGCAGAAAACTGTTTATGTTATCTTGGCTTCCAGACTGTTCGGCACTTTCATGAAATTAAAATTTGTAATAACGGCTGGAATAGACCAATCATTCCTTACTTATTTTCCGGCTCGCATGAAGTCGGACAGACTTAATAAAGGGACGAATGAAACAGAGACTAGTCTTGTGAGTACTAGCTTCAATTAGTAGGCTTAATTTCCAAGAACCTGGAAGCAAGACTAACTTACTATATATGACCATATGCAGAGCCATGAGAACTTCGGCGTGAAGTCGGGAGCAAATCGCGTAGCAACGAGATCTAGCGGCGAGACTTGAGAACCTCAATCGATATCTGTATTTTACCGACCGCATGTATTATGCGGGTGGGTAAACTAAAAACATTTGTTCTGTCCTATCGATCGTATCGTTGGACATATCGAAGTTAACAATTGTTCGTGTTCAATAACACATGCGGGTTGAACAAAGGTAACTTGAATGCAACATTGTTTCTTGCTTTGTTTCGCGACATCGTAAGTACCGAATACAGACGTGGTGGAGGTCAATAAGAATGAAGGCACGTTCTCCCCCCCCCCCTCTCCCCCCCCCTCTCTCTCTCTCTTTCTCTCTCTCTCTCTCTCTCTCTCTCTCTCTCTCTTTCTCTCTCTCAGTCTCCTATACTTGGAAGAAAGTGAAGAAGACGAAGACGAAGATCAAAGAATATCACCTTTGCTCTCTACAAAGAAAAATAAAAGAACACAATTGTTTTTCATCTGATCTATCTTCTCATCCATCTCGTTGAAATGGATAGAGAGCAGTATGCCTGGTCACTGCTTACAAGATTATTCTGTACACTACCTCTACTCGCTTATATGTTCCAAAACAAAGGTTCTGATACAATTCAGATAATATATTTACATAGTATCATTCTAATACGACAATATAAGTTAAAATGATTTTAATATGATATAATATAAGTTAATATACTTCTAATATAATATGATATAAGTTGATATAATTCTGGCAAAAGACAAGTGACCGTAATAAACACAAGTTATGGCCTATTTAACCACCAGGACAAATGCAAGTTATGAGACAGTTATACATGTATTCTGGATAATTTAAACAAGCTCGGCTAAAGTACCCCCCCCCCCCCCCCCCTCCTTCCCCCACACATACACGGTTCGTGTATCCCTCCCGCGGTTCCCCCCAGCGATGTTTTGACAATGGACCGATCGCATTGAATAAAACCTCTTTTCTACGCTACTCGCTGGATCCGATCAATCGATCTATTATCTTCCATTGACTTACACCCTCGTCGCTCATTAAAAATTGATAATGATTTCCCAAGCAGACTCTTTACGGGAACGTAAACCAGAGCATGGTCCGCTATAGTCAAATCGACCCAGTTCTTTTCATTCGCCCGCAAAGCTGACTTCGGTACGGGTGTGCATGCTGCTTCAATGGATGTGCCGAGTTGCATCTCACTGGTTGCTACGGACCTACAACCTTGTGGATTGAGAAGCCATCTCACACATGCGAGTTTACTTTCTAACAAGGAAACCTGGAGTCATGTTTTTGGAATATATACCATGTAGAGTTAGTGCTGAATAGGAAGGAGATCACATAAGCAAGATGGAAGCTAGAACGGGGTTCCGTGAAAGGTAAGATATTGGCAAATTAAGCCGGTGATTAGTACGGGCAATCCAGCAGATTTTGCAATGTGAAATTAACAGCGGATGGACCGGCCCTAAGTTCGTTCGGCGATGCTCAGGGGAAACCAGCGGGCTGAGTAACGGCATCTCGTCCGTTGGATTCAGTCATGTTGTTGGTGTTATAGGCGGCAGTATTAACTCTATATGTCATTTCATTTCATATCCACAACTTGTATCATAGATACAACATTAATAAAAAGAAACATCCACAAAATTGTATTACATCAAGTAAGACAAACATGAATACAGAGTAATATAAAACAGTACAACAATGAAAGACACATTAATGCACAAGTGTGGAGGGAGAAGTAAAAGCAAATGCACATTATGTCACACATATTTGCCTCGTTTCACAAGAAATAGCCTACACACATCTCCCATCATGGTAGAGCAGCGTGTTTATTTGGCACACAGAGGATTAATAAGGCGCCGTTTTCTTTCAACGGAGGGCTAGCTAGTCCTTTCAAAACAATTAAACCGTGCATTGCAAGTATTAGCCCGAATAGACATTATATTGTATTGCATTGTATGTAATAGTCCATTTATTATGTTCATTCATACATATGGACATTCATTTTGTCCCGTTCATAAGATATACAAATGTACGTAACGGGAAACACACAATTCGTAGAAGCAAGTTTATTTTTAAACTTTGAACATAATAGCGATATCATACACGCGGTACTTTGAACCTGTTGAACTATTAACATGATAATATTTATCATTTTGAGAAATGCCTGAACAAACAAACACACAAAGATAACGCCGAGCAATGCGCTGACATGATATCTAAAAACAAATATGTCCATTGACCCTTCTTGCAATTAATTTCGAAATAAGAATAATCAAGAATTCGACCTTAATATATCTTGATTGTTTGCTTGCTTCTGTCTAATTGTTCTTGTTGGCGTCACTTTTTTGTTAGTGTTTTTTCTCCACAATCTATGAATGAATGATTTACTGCAGCAAATATATGATATCACACTGTATATATTTAATACAGTATCATGGTAACTAATTGATGAACAAACTTTGCTTTCCAGGTTAAGTTCAACCACACTTATCATATGATTGTTTACTTTTTGGAATGGACTCGATTTACTCGGTTTAATTTTGAAATGACAGCGACATGCTTTTATTCATGACTATCTTACGTGTATGTTTATTCATTATTTTAGCAAAATAAACTTGAAACTTGAAACAGTTCAAGGTGCAAGTTAAAGTTTATGTGTTTCACTCACTGGATGATGCACAAAGAGGATAAAAATACAACAAATCCACATTATATGAAAATATTCAAAGTGAAAGAGCAGAAATCAGGAAGGACGCAGCCTTATAGATAGCTAACTCCAAAGCATGATATTTAAAATCTCACAAATACAATCCTACACAACCCGTGATACAAAAAAAAGAAGAAAAAAAAGCCTTACCTGATATGATGAATTAAAAAGAGCATTTTCAATCAGTTTCTTTTTAGATTTGTTTTTAAAATTACCAAAAGAAAGTAACATTTTGATATGACATGTATGATAGGGATGACTTATTCAAGACATTTGGCTCTTGAAACTTAACATTTGAAACAATCACGAGTTGGGATGTAATATCTGGACTTCAGTCTTACATGACAGGACATGAATTTTCACGTCTTGGTAGGAGTCGGTAAGCGTTTAGCCGGAAAGTGTTACATGAGTAACAATCAGCTGCATACTTTCTTCATGTTCTTGGGAATGTGAAATGCATGATAACACTTTGATTTAAATTCAATGCAAGGCTGATGAACACATATATTAATTTATTTGCTGCGACTGATTATTTTTGTTTATAATATTTGTAATCATTCTGACAAGGGGTTTGGGCTAATTTGCTGATTTTGTTTTATTTTCCCCTTTTATCACAGCTTTCAAGACACTATAACCCAACAATGGATGGACATAGCGGAACACCCGCGAGAGTCACGAGCCGACCCGAATGACATGCAAACTGGTGTCTTCTTACAACACTTCACCAACAGCGTCAACAAGGCACTGCACAAACAACACTGCACGTGCAAAGGGAAGCATTACGAAGCCGACGAACTATTCGCTAAGAGTAACCCGGGTTTGTTCGGGCTGCACGGAGACACTCGACCGATTCCGGAGACGCGTCGGGAGCTGTCGCGACCAGTTGGTCTCGATGCCAAGTTGCCGATGATCGCGGCGCAGAGGCCGGGGCATGTTGCACACGTGGATGACGTTATTCTAGAAGCCGCGCGCGGGTTGAAGAAGCAGTTGGGTTGGTTCGTGAGAGAGCCTGCTTGGACACAGGGTTCTCCTCGAGGTAACAAAGCCCTAGGTGATGCCGGCATGGTGGCACAAAAGGAGGAGCTTCGCTTACCGAGCATTATGGAGATTCGCGATAGAAACGGCAACAATTGGAAGATAATCCAAGAAGCGTCTTTGAAATCGCGCCAGATGCAGCTGAGAGGGCGGGCCAGATACGGACACCTACAGCGAATCTTGGAACCGCTCCCTACTCCAAAAATAGAGCTTGTGGGCGCGCCCCCAAACACCTCACGCGATGGAAAGCAGTTAGATTTCCTTGAGGCAGCAAAAGGAGCAGACACAACAGCAATAGACGCAGTGTCAAGGACAAACACGCCTCTCCTTCCAATCAGGGTTCCACATGGTCCGATTCCTCTTACGCCAGGTCAACCTGAAGAGGTTGATACCACCGCGGATGGTCTGCGCTTGCCCGATCTACAGCCACGTTGCCAGCCGGCCATGACGCATACGTGGACGTTGGAAGCTGAAACCCCAAAGGATGTGCCGGACGAGAGGACACGGAAGGTTCTTCTGGGTAAATGGGCTGCGGAAGTACGAGCGGGGAAGATGACCTACAGCGAGTACCTTCGTAAGGTGTCGGTTATGTCCATGTTGCATCGGTCGGATACACTGACGAGCAAGACAGAGATGCTACAAAGCCAGAGTCAAGACATCAGGGAGAAGCGACCAAGAACGCAGAGTCTCGAAGAAATGCTCATGAGTGATAATTCCCCGAAGCGATTAGAAATTGATCGGGACCAGCGATTGTTAACCGTTGGAGAAAGGACGTCCGAGCGGCAGAATCTATCTGGAGTGGTAACGCCCGCGAACAGTATCAGGGTTGGTACGCCACCTCTACCACCAGAGTTAGAGAGACTCTACACAAGATCGTGTAACAGGGTGTCGACTGTGGATATTAGTCAGTCACTCTGCGAATCACTGCCAGTCGATTTCATTGACCAGGAGAAACGCAAGCTACGCAAGCAGTACCCAATGTACAATTCCAAGCGCGAGCAGGAGCAGTCCAATGTTTTCAATAAGCTGACGTCACAATCGTTGCCAGCGGACATATCATCCCGATCCTATCCCGAACGACCGATGACGAATGAGCCGAAGGAAATCCGACTGAAGGCGAACGTGATGAACACTAGTCAATCGAAGCGGAAGTCGAAGGCACGACGTCGGACAAATAGTCGGCAGGGCAACAACGTGATCATTGTGACTGGGGGACGTATCCCTACCGCCCCAGAAATCAAGGTAGACGATGTTGAATCGCTAGCGGAGCTGCAAAGACAATATCTCGAGCAGCAAACATTGAATGACGTTCCGCAGCAAGCGAAAATCTCTCGCGTCTTTCACGTACCTCATCAGCCACCTACCACTCCGGTGGACACCAATGGCACATTAGGTAGTGTGTCTTTGCCAGACCTCCTTGCACAGATGGTCGAGGACAGAGCTCGGCACAATCAGGAACTGTCGAACAAGGCATCCCGAGCGAGCGAGGAAAGCCCTATCAAAGCGCTGTCCTCGAAGAAGATGGAATCTGTACCTAATACGCAAAAGCTCACTGCTCCAGATTCAGAGAAATTGATCGCTATAAACGATGAGGTTGATAAAGACAATGGAGCCAACCTCAAAGAGGATGATAGCGGAAAGGGTACGTCAGACAACGTGTCAAGTTCGCCAGATGCAAACCATGAGAAAGCTAAAGATGGGTTGGAGCAGGTGGCCTCCAAGGATGAGGCGGAAGGCGGCAATGCCGCTGTGGGACCAGTCGTTGAAACGCATTCGGTCAAAAGTGAAATCCTTGGTGAGGATGGAAAGGTCGATGAGGACGTAGAGGATCGCGATTGTAACAACAATATGGAGGGGGTGGCGATGCCGCCCCCGAGCGAGAAAACGTCCGACATTCACTCCGAACATCTCCCAGTGAACTGCGAGGATTCCATCGCAGCCGCGTATTCTACCAAAAATGCCGCATCCATCAAGCACCTCGAGATGGAGGATGTCATCGGAGCGGATGGCCAGTCCACGTCGAACGTCCTTGCGAGCCGGTCGATGGAACGGATTCTGGCCCGCATTCCCATGACAACGAGAAAGGGCGGGAAAAGACCGCAACTACGACTTGGTAGTACAAAACGGTACACCACTCCGAAACGGGTTCCGCTGAATACCCAGAAAGTTGTGTTTATCAGCCCTGCAGTAAGCCAGAGCAAAGCATGACTTTGATCTCCTCATAATTTATAATCATGACAATGATACTGAAATCAAAAAGTTATTATTAATATTTTTTGCAAGCTATTCTTCAGGATCATAAAACAGTTGCACGAATGTATCGATAAAAAACAAAGCAATAAACATAGGCGTAAATATGACAAACGTTTTGTTTGTTCAGAGAGCGTAATCCACTCTGTCCTTCCCATATACGGACTTCATTATGATAACAATCAAAATAAAATCGATCAACCGGACAATTTAAAAAGTTTGTCCATCATTAAGGTGATCGTTTATTCAAAACGCCTTCATGTTAATATTAATGTTAGTACTTCATTCATGTTAATAAAGAAGGGTTGATAAGGGTTGATAAAGGGTTGATAAATTAGAAAAATAATCTCCCACTAATCTATGTAAGATTATCCACTGAAAACTAATTTCACATTTGTTTGCCGCAATAAAGTCTCATTTTGACGAAAAATTGAAAAAACGCAGGCCTCCAGGGACGTCAGAAAAGTCAAAATGCCATAATTGCCAACGGCGTGAATAAAATATTTTATTCACACCGTTCAAACAATACGTTACCGATGGGAGCCCCAAAGCTTGTCCGAGGTTTATTCGAGTCGCAACAACTAATAGATTCAAAGTGCATTCCTTCCATTGAATCTGAATGACAAGATACAGGTGTATGCAATAACGCGTTGCTACGTATATAGTTAGGGGGGAAATTGTCTATTGTTGACTTCCGTACAATCTATGGCATTTTGACGTCACGTGCGTTTTTTTTCAAATTTTCATCAAAATTACACTTTATTGAGGCAAACAAATGTGAAATTCGTTTTTAGTGGATGATTTTACATAGATTGGTGGAAACACATCTTTCTAATTTAGTAACCCTTTAATAGTTCACTACGCAATTTACGCACTACTTCGTCATTTCGTCAGGTGCAAACCCTTACTTTAAGTTTTCTTTTTAGTTTTATTGCAGGTTTTTGCACAGAAATCCATCAAAAAGTTTGGAAACTGACTTTCTATCGAGTTTATCACCTTAGTCATCATATTGCCATTACTACCATGCAAAATATTTGTACTTCCTTGTATGAATTTAATGTTGTAAATCATTTCAGAATTTGTATGCATCTTGGAATGTGCAGCGCAACGGAATATAGACAATGGTGGGGAAAAGCCCTCCAGAAGCAATGGTATTGTCGTGCAGCTTACGTTTTTTTTTTCTTTACTCAAAGGAAAAATAATGAAAACAGCGATCGATCCCTTGCAATTATATGATGATTTGATTCGTGGCAATTTCGATTTCAATGCATAGGCTGTTCCCATCAAACTTAACTTTTTGTCAATTTTGTCATTTACCGAATATCGGTAATTTTTATTGACTATGTTGACTGATTACCATCTAATCAATATCCAATTTAAATTTCGGATAACTTCGGGTCTCAATACATCGGATTTCCAAATCACAAATCGATATATCATACATGCCATATATAACAAATATATATATAATCGATCAATTTAAAGGGTTTATATCCATTGAGACTGGTGTATATTCAAATGATGTTTGAATCGCAACCTCCACTCCTCCCTGGAATTGATATAAATGAGTTAGTTAAATGTTGTATCATGCATCCTTTGGCCCATGGATGTATCAAATCAACATTGTGTTTCCATACGATTCTATGAATGATCTTAATTTACCTTGGGGTGTGTATTAATTCTCTCACTACCATCGTCATAAAGATATGCAGTATATGCTAATAGAGGTTTGATATTGTCCGGTAATGAAAGGGTTAACCCTTTGTGTGACCAACAACTATCGCGGCATGTGATTTTGTATGTGTGTTACACGTGCAAACACGTGTCAGTGGCACTTTAAAGGGTTCCTGATAAAACTTTTGTGACACGTGGTGTTTGATCATGTAGACTTTCAGAGATTAGTGCCTAGGTGAAGGGAACGTGCAACGTATTCTTTTTTTTTAAGTTCTCGCACAAACAGCACCATGGGATATAATGGATGTTTTAGATCATCGTATAAACTGTAGGGATATCATTTGCATACATTGACGTGTGAATGGGAAGTGGTATTTGACGCTTTGTGTGATGAGTGTAATTTTGTTCACCAATAATGCCTACAAGTCCCATTGATCGGTATTTTATCTGACACAGGAAGGGTTAATAATCTCACAACAAATAGAGTTGGGTTAAAGATGGCCCGTCCATTTAACAAACATCCGCAAACTTCATGAAAGTTTGCACATATTTAGCACATATCTTTGGGATACTAACTGTGAAATTTTAAGGTCAGAGGTACCATAACTTCCGTAGAATAAATGAAAATCTAATTAGTTTTCTCTGAGATTTGACTACTTTAGTGGTACGAAAAAGAAATTATTATTATTATCGAAGATTACTTGCTCAAAATCGAATATTACGCTTTGTCGATTCAAGGGAAAGGTTATATAGCCACTCTTTCTCAAATGATGACAAAGTTGGGGAACTTTCAGAATTAGGTCTGCAAAAGGGACGGGCTACCCTGGTTTGAGTGATCGTGCAGTCACACGCGTGTTTACCATTCAACAATATTCAACCATAAAGGTTTTATCTGGAGACAGTGGGTGAAAAAAACCCGGTTGATTTGCTTGGAGTTATTTGCAGTATTTGATGCAGTGAAAATCTTTTTTTGTTGGCTTTTCCGTTCGCTATCTTCCAAAGAAAGCAATAGCAAAACAAATGCACATACTGTGAGCCTTGCTCGATCGTGTTTGGTGGACAATTGTATTTTTGATTAATAAGATAGAAGTTACTCTTACTTAGCATTGTTCGTGCAAGTAGACGTAGTTGACTAGATTTAGTATTACATGTACTTGGTATGACATCATGTACAGTAGATGAATTACAATACAAATGCACATTGTAAGTGCTGCTACTACTAATTATAGTAATACAACTATTTGAACTGACTACCTCTACTACAGAACTACTGCAACTACAAGTACGTGTACTACTAATACTGTTACTATTATACTATTGCTATTGATATTACTATTACTACTCGTGGTAATATATTCATCGAAAGGAAAAAGAAATAAAAATATAGAAAGTTGAATAATTCGATATGATTTCATGCTCTTTGAAATTTATATCACGACTCTCTACTAAACACGTGTTATTTAGTACATCATGCTATTCCCCATAATTTAAGTATCATGGGTATGGTTGCAATACAATATAATGCCGCTGTGACGGATTGCTATGTTTTCTGACAATCATTTTGTATCTATCTCTATTACTATTGATATGGTAATGCTTTCAAAATGTCTCGTGTAATAAAAAATATCTTAAATCAAAAATTAACGACGAAGTACTGACTGAATCATTTGTTCAACAGTGCGTAAACACTTATGTAATGGGAATCTAGTTCAAGTTTTATTCCAATCAACGTTAAATTATAAAATACATCAAATTCACAAGTTAAAAATAAAATAAACAAAAAAATATTTACTACTCCAGGAACAGGCAGAACAAAGGGATTTCACTGGAGACGATGCTTCGTCACTTGAGAAAATGTGCGATTATTAGTTTTCGTTTTCGTGATTGAATATAAGTGTATCTCAAGTTGTGTATTACGCAGGCCCTGTTACAACCGATGTCGCAGCAACGCGTAATTCCATACTAACGTATAATGTGGTACTTTAGAGTGTTCCATGCGAAATTACGAGTGATGTTCGGAGAATAATGAATACCTTTTTAGACAACTACAAAATGCAGCAGAATAATTCTTGTCTTTCACTTAACGGACACAGGATAATATCGATATTAGTATATTTAATAGACGGGGAGTTAGAGTCAATTGATTGTCTCCTGAAAGTTCATTGACCTTGCAATTTCAAACATACAATTTACTTTTAAAATTCGTTTGAAAGCTTATTAATTATACAATACCAAACAACATCAAGGGTATCCTGTATCTATACAGTGAATGATAAGAATTGTTATGCAGCACTTTCTTCAGTGTCTGAAAACGCATTCATTGTTCTCCGAATACTAATCGTATCATCGTGATTTCATGCAATTAGTCCAACATTATATGTTGGTGTGACACTTAGTGTTGATGCGACATACCACCGGTTGTAACAGGCCTCACAGATTGTATGTGTATGATTTTTATACGCGTACTAATGTAACATTAATTATGTATGAGTGATTGTGAATATGTGTGTGGTTGTGCTATTATTTGGCATTTCATTCGGAGTGTGAAGGGGGAGGGGGGGGGGGGGGGTTTATGGGAAGAAATAAATAGCGCCCAAGATTTGCCCTTCAACTTTTCATGAGGCAAACATGAATGAATAAGCTATCTCTGACAAGAATATTTTAGCCTCATTATTATATTTTTTTCAATGATTTCGTTAACACATAAGCCTATGGGAAATTAAAATTATTAGTCTCGTGTGTTTACAAGGTGCACCGCGATCAAGCGCCATCTAGTGGTAGAGTCCATATATCATTCTTTTCGACAACGATGTTACCGTTAACTTTATATCATTTTGAGATGCTGCCACGTGACCAATTGCTAGATAACAGGTTCATGGAATGGAAGAAGTGCAATAGGAAGTTAGCAATCATACAGATATCCCTCACCTTTTAAGTGGAGAAAATAAAGGATATTCTCAAAACTATACTGATTTTGGTTTACAACGCACTCGTGTTGTTGAAATCAAATGCAAAACATATTTCTTGGGGTCAGGTGAGAGTCGCTGGAGAGTTAGCGTTTAGAAATAACCCCCTTTAGGCCCACTAAACATTACTTGATGTAAATATTATGTTAATATTATGATTTTTCTTTTGGCACAAAGCGAATTTGCTACATAATTACTCCCTCTCACGTCTCTCTCTCTCCCCTCTCTCTCCCTCCCTCTCCCTCCCTCTCCCTCTCTCTCTCCCACTCTCTCTCCCCCTCTCCCTCTCCCTCCCCCTCTCCCTCTCCCCCCCCCTCTCTCTCGCTCTCTCTCTCTCTTTCCCTCTCTCCCTCTCTCTCTCTCTCTCTCTCTCTCTCTCTCTCTCTCCCTCTCTCCCTCTCACGTCTCTCTCTCTCCCCTCTCTCTCCCTCTCTCTCCCCCTCTCCCTCTCCCCCCCTCTCCCTCTCTCTCCCCCCCTCTCTCTCGCTCTCTCTTTCCCTCCCCCCCTCTCTCTCTCTCTCTCTCTCTCTCTCTCTCTCTCTCTCTTTCCCTCTCTCCCCCCCTCTCTCTCTCTCCCTCCCTCCCTCTCTCCCTCAGTCTGTTCAAACTATTGATTCTGTGATGTAACGTGTGAGGTGCTCTCCTGTATGTTATGTACATATTTTTTTTTTTTTTTTTTTTTTTTTAGAAATGTCCATTCTCTCAAAAGGATATGCATAATGCTACCTGTGCATATAATACATCATGAGAAACATGTATTTACACACAAACATCTGTTAAACAAAACACAGTGTAATTCCTTCATCAAAATACAGAAAAAGTCCAATTTATAGAATCATACAGCATGGGAGAGCACCTCGCACCTGACGTCACAAAATTGACATTTCAAAAGATCATAATTATTTAATTCTTTGACGGGTTTTTGTCTTAAACCTTCACTAATATGTTTCTTTCATATTTCTGCTTTCATCGAAATCAATTTAAGTTTAGGGGGGAGTATCCCTTTTGGAGAGCACAATAAGGAAAGAGATCTCCTATAAAGATGGCGCTATATACCTGATATACCTTCAACAACGGAGCCCTCATCTGTGTTTATACACAAGGATGTTTAAGCACATGGATAAACATCAGCCGTTTAATTAATGCAGATTCATTGTACTGTCCTTCTGGTCACAAAAGAACGCTTCACAAAGATTTTCTCTTTGATCTCGATGTTCAATGCCGCCGATTCTCTGGATGAGTTTTGCCTGCATTTGACGTATAAACAAAATCGGATGCGCAGAAGAATTTGGGGAAATACCCTCACCCCATATGCTTGCGCAGTTGTGACATGTAATACCTACGATGCATCAGTAAAGATTCAACCGAGGAATAGTGGTACAATATGGCAAATAGGCTCTTAACGTGATATCAAGTTGCAGTATAAAAGTCTCAATTTCACAATGTTCCGCATCATACCTGCTTACAAAATTGCATGAAACGTTACTTTTAGATATTTTTCTTTCGGACAAGTAACATGAAAAACGCGGCCAACCGCGGCCAAGCTAGTATTTCCATCACAAAAAGTATCAAATTTCGTATTCGCCCGTCCTTTTTAACTATGTAAGAAGCACTTAGTGACAAAATTAAAAGGTCAGCAGCGAAAGCTGAAATGAATGCATGTATAGGAATGCGTATGACCTATTATGAAATCCAGGTGAACGTGACGCTATCGCGCATGCATCATATTGTTGAGAGCAGCTGCTAGTCATGAATATTAAGTGGCGGCATCAAACCTTGTTCAGAGCGATGTTTATCCATGTGCTTAAACATCCTTGGTATAACTATGATATCCTGACTTTTTCTGGTTGATCGCTCCCCCATGGTTTAACTCTTACATTGCTAGGCCTTGAAAAACTTACTGGCTTTCTACACGTTTGCATGTCCATGATAATGAAAGGGTCAAGTGGGGGAAACTGTGTAGACCTAAAACAGAGTGTCCCTTTTACAAGTGAAAAACAAAACAAAATAAATTTGGTAAATGCCACGGGAAATGGAAGAATAAACCGAATCAGAGCTTCCCTCCAAATAATAAAGCTGGAAACTGACTCTAAGCGAAATTATAGCGATTAGTAGATTTTAAGGAGGTTTTGGACTGGTTCGTCCGAAACCTGTAGCCTAGACACCGGAGACCGCTGTGCGCTTTGGTCCGCTCCACGGTGCATGCGTCCAATGGGAACAATAATTGTTGGCGTCGCGCGGTGACAGGGACAATACGATTATGAATATAGACTCTGCTCACTGCGGTTCAAACGCGATCAAGGATAGTTTTTCACCTTTCCTCAAAATATTCGTGAAGCTTTGACTGTGAAATTTTATACACGTTATTGTCAAGATAATACTGCTGATTCTTGGCGCAAATGGGACACCCTGTCTTTAAACGAAGAACACATCAAAATCCGCTGAATCTGATGAAATCATGAGAAAGAAGGATGACCAGTTGGTTTCGAATCCATGATGCATAGCACATGACTGCAGAACATCAGGCAAGAAAAATGTTAAACGATTTGTACCATGTGCAGAAAGTAAGATAATAGCTTTGGAAGTTGTTGGTATTGCCAAAATAAACCTTCTTTCATTTCCGTGACGCAAGCAAACTACGGATGACGTTCTGCGCGCTGAAAAATAAATTTTCCCCGCATTCACTGAAAAATGCATTTGCAAGAAATGTAGCAGTCCTTTCTTTCCAAATGATTTAGCGTGTACCTTCCTTTAGGTAATCTAATTGGCCTCAAATTGTAAACATTTCCATTAAACGTTGCAAATTCGCCACACAGCATACATGACGCATTAGATGTTAAGCCAAAATAGGGGTTGAATGGCCTGGTAATTTAAGGATTAAATGCAGGCTGTCCCTTTTGAAGGTTAAAAAAGATAAAATTTGGTAAAACCCATGGAAAATGAAAGAAGATACTAGCTGGATCAGAACTTCTCTCCCAATAATATAACTGGAAGCTGAATTTGAGCGAAATTATAGTGATCGCTTGATTCTAATGCGGTTTTTGGCTGGTCGTCCAAAACATACAGCCTAGAGCCCGGAGGCCGCTTAGCACTATGCTGCCCTACTTTGACAAAAGGAAGCATGTGACAAATCCCTCAAATCTGGGTTATTGGTATTCTAAGATTGTACCCAGCATTCCCTACATACGGCCAAAATCTGCATAAAAAAATGTTCATCTTGCTGCAAGATATTCATTCTAACATGATGTGGTATTGCACTGATGTCAATGCAAGTGAAAGACACATTTTGTTCATTTACAAGAAAAGCCTCTTTTGTAAGTTGCTTCCTTTTGTCGAGTAGGGCAGTATGCTCCGAACCGGTCCGCTTCACAATGCATACACATACACATGTTCAATGGGAGCTCTTTAAACCCGAGTAGCGCGCTAACAGGGACAATCATGACTTTTCCTGAGAATATTCGCGAAGCTATGACTATTAGATTGCATGCAAGTTTTTGTTGGGGTATACTGTTGACTGCTGCAAATGGGGCACCCTGTCGATAGTTCACCCTGGAATGCTTTTAGTTTCAATAAAAAGAAACACATGAAAGGAACATATTAGGGAAGGTTTGATGAAAATCCGTCAAAGGATAAAAAGTTATGATCTTTTAAAGTTTTGATTTTTTGACATCACGTGCAAGGTGCTCTTCCATAGGCCTTGGGGTACATTTTTTTTCTTCTCGAAAATGTGCATTTTCTAAAAAAAAAATTCATCCGTGTATCTGGGCATTTGATACATCATCAGAAACACGATTTTACACACATCCCACTATGAAAAAAATAATTCCGTTGTTAAAAATAGAAAAAGAGCAATTCATGCCATGATATTGTACAAAACATATGGGAGAGCATCTCGCACGTGACGTCAAAAATTTCAAAATCTAGTAACTTTCTTTTCCTTTGTACGATTTTCGTCAAACCTTCACTAATACATTGTATGTCTCTTTCATGTTGCAGTTTTTATTGAAACCAACTTATCTTCAGGGTGAACTATCGCTTTAAGCACATCGTTCACATCTGTGGCCTTCTTTGGGTTTAGTTTTCCGACACCCGGAAGTATGGCGCTCATGTCTCACACTAAAATTAAACCTTCTTCAGCTGCAAAATAAAGAAAATACTTCCTCTGTGGTTACTCCTTTGATAGCAGCTCCATTATAATGTACTGTATAATGTACTGGGAAGACAAAAAATCTTTAAAAGGGTGATCAGGAGCAATCTTCTTACCAATGGTCTTATCGGACCGCTAAGCCTCTCACTGTAGTGAGTTTGAGCAGATTGTCTTGACAACATGCTCATGTGGCGTCACCACTTCGGTGCTATATTCTCTACCCTACGTTTTGTGTTCGAAGACACATTTGTGCTTCATCATAAAGAGCGAGCTTCTTGGTGTTTTTAACACATATAGTGAATGAAGTAGTATTTATTTTTAGAGCCTCACGCTCTTTATGGTGAAAAGTCAGGAATGTGGATAGTTGTGATACTGCGACGCACCCAAGAGCAAGTAGCTTGATCGTGCATATAACTTTGGCAGGTCGCAAGGTAATTTTCCTCCGCAACAAAGTTATTAACTCACTCATACTATTGAAATGATTGAGCACGCGTAGGTTTTTCGACCTTGCTTGGGTGGTGCGTAGTCACATTATTTTGTTGTAATTCGAGTTGCCCTCGTATACATATATGGAGGTATATGAAGGTATATGGAGGTATACATAGCCGCATTATACTTCGACATTTTGATATTACAGACTGTTTACTCTGTTGATTATTGTCTTAACTGTTAAACATTCGTTTGTTTTTGTTTTTGTTTTGTCTTTGTTTTTTGCTTCGTTTGTATTTGCTTGTATTAGTCTTTCTTTGATGTAGTTTTTTTTAAATATGTATTTGTATGCAATTTGTGTACTCGGGTTCATCTTACTGTATGTCATTTAGATAATGAACTTTATACTTATGTGTTTTGAACCACATGTTAAAGGTTATCACAGCTCACAAGCCATCGGCTTTCTGGCGATGCCTTATATTCATTGTTCATGAAAGTTGTTTATTCTTGTTTGTTAAATGAATAAAGAATTGAATTGAAAAAAAAAGTTCATGTATTGTTCACTTTAGAAACTTGCTGAAAGTGATTTGCCCTCAAATGATCCACATTTGGAGTAATGAGTGATTAAACTAAATTAAATTAAAATGTTCGGGCCGAACATTTTGAGGATTCTTTTTTAATCACCCGTTATTCCAAATGTGGAACATTTGATGGCAAATCACTTTCAGCAAGTTTCTAAAATGGACAATACATGAATCTAAGACCGTTGGTAAAAAGAAGATTGCTCACGATCCCCATTTTGTAGGTTTTTTGTCTTCCCAGTACAGTATATTCCCTTTAATACGAATGTGTCGGACAAATGCTGTCCTATGTGATTTGTGTGCATTTACCTGTGAATACATTCAAATGTTGCACGTAAGAGTTCACCCTTTATCGTATAGTATACCAGAAAAAATGCTGTTCTACATGTGTCTAAAAAAACTGTACACCTTTGAAATGGCTGCCGAATACAAAATATTTGATTCTGGGGAGAATCATTTCCATGTATGGAAAGCTTATGGACTCAACTTTTATATGACATGAAACCCCCTGAAAATAATTCATGCTTGGATAAGCACTACTCACTTTTGTAAATGGTATGAAAATTAGGCTGCGCAGGAATTAACCTTCCAATTTTGCGAGAGGTTGAATATTGAATATTCAATTGAATATTAAATTATGGGTTGTCGTAAAAAACAGAATGTCAAAGATGCCGGTAATTTATTCTTTAGGTCAATGGGGAACCTGAAGAATAGGCAGCGAGTAGCTGAGACATTCCTTTTCTTTTTCAACAAAATATGTTTGAATAATGAGTATTGAATTGAATATTCAATTGAATATTCAATATTCAACTAGCTCTCTCAAAATACCCTTTACAAAAGTGAGCAGTGCTCATTCAAGCAAGAATTGTTTTTGGACGTGTTGGTGTCAGATGAAAGTTTAGACCATAAACTAACCATACATGTAACCCCCCCCCCCCCAAGAATCAAATATTTTTTTTTATTCAGCAGCCATTTCAAAAGTGTATAGTTTATTTTTGGACACACGGTATAAGATTTGCATGTATTACTTGGGCAAAACTGCATAAAGACTAGGTGGAATAGGACCATTCTGGTCCAAAATATAAGCATTGTTCTCAGTGAAATAGCACCAACCACCTCCAGTCTGTGACGCGCCAGCTCTCCATCGGAACTAGTGAATCACTACCCCCAGGTTCAAGTGAAAAATGGCCAACCTGGCTTTGTCTCAATCGCCTTCGGTCTGGCACAGGACGGTGCAAAGTCCTCATGCAGAAATGGGAATACAACAGGGATAGAGACACAGCCTGTGACTGTGGGGAGGACCAGACGATGTAACACCTTTTGGTCTGCCCTCTCCTACCAGAGCCTTTGCAATCATCAACGATCTGGAGGGCGTTTCATGAACGTTGTCAGCACTGACCAAATGGTCAGAGCTGACAACTTCAGTGAAATCCTTGGTTTTGATTGGCTGAGAAGCACTAGCCTCTGACTGTTACTATGGTAACTGTCGGAAAAAGACAGCTTGTCAGACGAAAATGTTCATGAAATGCCCTCCTGGAGTCGCTCAGCCCCAAAGCCAGATCTTGTATCCTCCACTGGACAGGACTTGTGTCATGTGTGTAATGCCCGAGAAGAAGAAGAAGTGAAAAAGCAGAGAGACACCTGAGAGGCAGAGCAAAATAAGTTTGAGGGAAATCGGACAGCCAATAGGATATTTTTTTTTTCTTTTGGAAGGCCAATAATGGCAACTTGGTCGTGGGGCTGGGATGACACAGGCACATTTTCCTGCTATCTTCCTGCTTGATTTAATAATTCAATTTAACAGCACCTCCATGTTTGAGCTTGGCACCTTTCCTAGACCCGGAAGCCTGGTATAACGTCTCAAACAAAAATGTACACCTTTCCGCTGCTATAGAGCTACATTTAATGACTGACACGAGTTCCGGCGTCTGTTTCCATGGCTACGCCGGGAACGATATGATTTTGTGCTACGGTGTCATTAAAAGTACCAAAGGCAAATCAAAGATTAACATGAAATGACTAGATTTTGTGCATATTATTGGTCGCCAGTTTCAAGGAGCTCTTCCACTGACAGAGAGAAACAAATACCTACTCTGTAGTAACGCACTTGTCAGCAGCTTTATACAGTATCTTCTTCCATCCACCCCCCCCCCCCCAAAAAAAAAAAGGGGACACCCAGTCTTTAAGAATTGGTAATTGTGGCCAATTCTAAAATTTGGTTGCAATTATGGTCACATTTCATGCATTCATACCAACGCTATTCTATCTTAACGTTTATATGCTTACTTTTCTTGACCGGCCCTTGATTATTAAAGGGCATATACTGTACTGGGAAGGCAAAAAAGCCTTCAAAATGTAATTGTTAGCAATCTTCTTGCCAATGGTCTTAAATTCATGTATTGTCTATTTTAGAAGCTTGCTGAAAGTTATTTGCCCTCAAATGCCCTACATTTGGAGTAATGAGTGATTAAATCACAAATCTTCAAAATGTTCGGCCCGAACATTTTGAGGATTTAATCATTAATCATTAATTACTCCATAATTATGTGGATCATTTGATGGCAAATAACTTTCAGCAAGTTTCTAAAATAGACAATACATGAATACCATTGGCAAGAAGATTGCTAACAATTACATTTTGAAGGCTTTTTTTGCCTTCCCAGTACAGTATATGCCCTTTAAACTAATAAACATGTATTGTCACTTCTTTGATCCTGCCTTACCTGGTTTAATTTCATTTAAACAAAGGGCATTACAATTAGGATAAACCAGCACTACCATATCATTGCGATGTCAGTGACATAGCGGAAGGTGATTGGCATGCTCATAAAGGTACCACATGAGTTGCTGAGTTCAATTCATAAACCCCTCGTTTTGTCCTTCACCTTTTCTCAAATGTTCACTTATATTTGCGTCAAGAGGCACAGCCTTAACAATAAAAACATAAAGAAGAAAAAAAAAACACTTTCTGAATACATGCAAGACTGGAGCGTGATTTGCCAATTGTGTGTCAGTATTAAACACGTGTTATTAGGTCTCAATATAACAGACTGGCGTTCTCAATTGTGCAGACTCGTTGAGCTGGTAACTAACTAGGCCTAGTAATCGAGTCTGAAAACAACCATGTCTGGCAACACAGACTACGCTTTAATCCCGTCCTAGGTGAGAGCGGAAGGAGCGAGGATATGATTAGGACGTGTTATCAGACATAGTTGTTAACAGTCTCAGTTGTGTCCATATACATCACAGGATATAAATTAGGCTAGCTAAATGCCAACAAAACAAATGAAATACACCGTTCGAAACAAGAAATGTGGACGTCTCGCGGTGAACTACGTCTGAGGATGTAGACTATGAGGGAAAGTTTCTGGCAACGAGCGGAGAGTTTGTTTTTTGCATGGGTGCATTTACGGTGCATACACGGTGTAGAGTATATACCTCCCGCCGACTCTCGGCACAAATCGCGCTGTACTATTTACGCGGTAACGTACGCAATACTAGGGCACGTACTTTCTCCGATCTGCTCTCAACTTGCCTAAACTTTGCGGTAATTCGTTGTCTTCAGTGGTAGAAATGGTGTGAAGAACGAGTAAGATACGAACATGTAACTATGTGCAGTCACTAGCGTGTATGTAATGTAGACATCGTTCATCTTGCAGACAACAGGTAAAATATGTATGTACTGCGGTATATGTTCTAGCGCACGTACACACTAGCTACGTGTCGTATATACTTGTAATACACTCTCCGCGCGGTGCCTCGACAACTTTCTGAGGGTCGATGGGGGAAAGTGAAGCCTACCGCACAATGGCAGTTCAACTCCACCCGGTGCCTGAGTGCTCCGAGGTCTTTTGACACCTCGTCCAACTCCGTTTCAGTGCGATCACCACCTCGTCTTCCCTCGATGTAAGTTTAACCTGTATCCTACTCGTTATTTTATCTTTTAACCCCAACCATCATGAACCATAGCTGCCACGCTGTATGTTAGTATCGTCTCCGAAATTTACCAATGTATCAATCATTATTAGACAGGAAAAACCGTCTCATTCGGGATAAACATTACTCTATTGGCATAACCCGTAGGACATCCAAAAGAGGCAGGTTTAATCTGAGTGGATCCAACGGCATAACGGAGACACATTTTTGGTCTAATGTATCATATGCTATGTTCTTGGCAAGTTTCAAGTCACTGCCTTTTATGTTGTTTACATCCCTATATGTGGTGTATACAGGAATAACCTCTCATTTCGTGAATTTGAAATTACATATTTTTGACATACCCACGAATATGAGCCATTGGCAATCTCAACATATCCGACGACATACACTACAGCTCAAAGGAATTGGCATAGGGAAAGGGAAAGGGAAGAAAGGGAAGGAGCCTTAGTTTTAAACAGCAGTATATTTTGTCCAGTTCAGCATGAAACATGATGCTTTTTAGGGATAGGGTAAAGCATCGTGTTTCATGCTGAACTGGACAAAATATACAGTGGTTTAAAACTGCGGCTTCTTCCCTTTCCCTATGCCATTCATTTGAGCTGCAGTGTACCTACAGAGACCGGATTTTCGGTCTATATGTGGTGTCGCCTATTTTGCTTAGCAAACGAAGAAGATATTGTCTCATTTTGGTTAGAGAATGACTCTCAGGACTCGCCACTCGTCCAGCTTTGTCCTGACTTCCATCCGGATTACCACTAGACTTTACCAGTCTTCGGGCGCAGACGCTATGTCTTAACCGTTTGTGTGTAACGCGTGCTTATCCACATGCAAGAAATACACACAAATCCCATAGAGCAGCAGTTTATCCGATACATAAAGGACTCAATCATGCATTTGTTAGGTGGTAGCATAAAGGTGCAAATATAGCGGGCTCTTATTGTCGACATTGAGCAACAACGTCGCACAACAACAACAAAAACAACAACACCGAGCAACAACAACACTATTATTTGGCAGCCGTGTCCTAAAATTGGATTTTATTAACTCTATCGACCCCCTCTGAGAGTATTAGAGTTCAATATATTTACAATTATATACAATAACATGAATAGTACAAATACACAAAGTAAATACAGTATGTAACTTTTTCAGTATGTACAAGTACAACACTATAAGCGCACATGATTTCGTCCAATTCTACCACCACGTGCAAGTACATGTACCATGACTCGTCACGCTCTGGGTAATAAGAGGATTAAGTGGGCATGACGATCAAGCACGTGCAGTGTACAATAGGGTTTGTGCATTGTGCCCTGCAATCGAAAGAACAGAGGAAACGACAGCGATAATGGGAGAATGGTACAACATGTGTACTACTAAGTGTATGTTCTAGGCTGAAGTGTGTGAACCGTTTCACAACAAGGTCTGGACACAAAGAATAAGTGTGTATTGACTCATCCGTCGAGCAACTATGTGCAGATTGTGCCTTCTATAATATTGTTACGAACAGACAACGGGCTGGCAACATTGCATTACATGACTGGCGCGCACACAATCTCCGAAGTAAACACAGTTACATAATCCTTGCTAGCGGGTTAAGTGTCATTTCACCTTCTACTTCCGTTAGGTCTTATTGTGCCCCCAGTTACCAAGACTGTATGACATATGCTGGAAGGAGCCTAGGGTCTATTGTACTAACATGTAATTTAGCGATTATCACTTAATCCATCGCACAAGTGGAATTCGTCGCTTGGTCATTGTTAAATTTGTTAGCGATGTACCCGCATTCCTCTGTGGCCAGTACAGTTAGAGACAAAAAAAAAAGTAAATTGATATTGATGAATGAGCCTATCGCGATATTTCCCGATGGATTGACGTAATCGGAGCTGTCCGCAAGCAGTGAATATCATGATCAACCATCCAAGATGACTGCGCCCAGCAAAGATACGAAAGACTCTGTAAAAGTTACTGATCTATGTTAGAGCTGACTTCAGTGGTTACAGTAAAAGATGACCCAACCTCAGTGCTATCATGATTAAAGATCCGCTTAACGTTAACGTAAGACAGAAATATAGACATGTCAGTCACAAAATAGATCTAACATATTCCAAGTTAACCCTGTTCTGACTGTGTGTGTGTGTGTGTGTGTGTACAAAACTAACAACTGACGCGCAACCGCTGCCCGTCGTGACACACCTTTTCATTACACTCTATTTTGAATTGTCTCGCAACTTTGAAATGATAATTTACATAAAATTAAATGCTTTGTTCGTTTCCATTTTTTTGAAGCCGTGCTCTTGACATGCTCCTTTATCTCCATGCAAAATATCGCGTTGATACGACCTTTTGTAACCAAGATATTATTGGGGGGGGGGGGGGAATCAAAACGATCCCCCCCCCCCCCCCCCCCCCCCGAGTCAAACCTTCCTCACTAAAGCCCGGTCTTAATCATGTGACAACCCAGGCGATGTAGTTTCCATTTATCGAGGGATTTGGCTCACATTCACCCGCAAAATATTCATCGCTAACCAAAAGTGTTCGTAAAATCGATCTGCAAATCGATCGCTAAATAGCGTTGAATTTGTAGTTAAGCGTTGGATGTCGACGTAAGCGTCGAATTGAAGAATTTAGTGAAATAGGCCCCTGGACATATGCGAAGGAAATTGCAAAGAGATAGGAATATGGAGGATATAGAGAGGGATATATGTCAAAGTGGATAGGGAGGGAGGGGGGGGGGGGTAAGGAAAACACATTTTATTTTACAGAGAAGAGACATAGTGATATACAGAGAGAGAGTGAGAAAGAGAGGGAGAAAGGGAGAGATAGAGAGAGAGAGAGGGAGAGAGAGAGAGATAGAGAGAGAGAGAGAGAGAGAGATAGAGAGAGAGAGATAGAGAGAGAGAGAGAGAGAGAGATAGAGAGAGAGAAAGGGAGAAAGACATGGGGAACGTGCCCAATAAGCCGTAATTTCCCTGATTCTCATACATTTTACAGTATGTTTCCTCGATATTTTTACTTTTTTGTTTTTTTAAATTCGAAATATCTTAAGGGTTTTACTACTTTTTTTTTTTCATCACTATGTTTCATTTTTAAATGGGTGTAATTCGGGGTCTTCACGCATGTTTTCGTTATCACGGTGGAAGTGAGGTGGTGAATGAGATCCTGCCTGTAACCCTCAATCAGGCGGGTAAAGCTTCGAACTTTGAATCCACCAGATGGTTTTCAGCCACAGAGCCGCTCCGTACCCAGGAGAGAAACAGGTACCTGCTACGACCATGTGACAACTTTAATAATGCAGTGCCCTTATGAAAAATAGTACTCACATTTATGAGGCTACCCTTGGCAAATAGACCCATGGCCCCGTTGCATAAAACTTACCATAAATGGTAACTATGTCATCAATGGTAGCTACCATAGTAACATCCCTCGACAGCCAATCAAACTCAAGGTTTCCATTGATGCTGCCATTGATATCAAAGTTACCATCAATAGTAAGTTTTATGCAACAGGATCCATGTTATAATAATAATATTATTGATATTGTTATTATTATCATTATTATTATTATCATCATCATTATCATTATCAGTATTATTAATATCATTATATTTATCATCATTATCATTTCCAGCAGTACCAGCGAGGATCAGTGATGGCAGGGCGGTACTATAAGCTATCGCCCGCTCACTTCATGACCCTCGTCCTGGTCGTCGCTCTCTACATCGCCCTCCTGATCGTGTCTTTCAACAAGCACCAGGCGAGCCGAGAGTTGGCCATACAAGGTGTAGCCCAGCGTGCCGCCGTCCCCGGCCCTCCCCCGCTACCACATGGTTTCGACCCCGTCGACGCTGTCCTAGGGTGAGTTGGCCTGGCGTAGGCAAGAAAGTAGGATTTAAAGACAGGGTATTCCATTCACAAAAAGTCATGAAATTCGGTGGGAATCAGCAGTATACCCTAACAATAATGTGTAGGAAATCTTATAGTTATAGCTTCACAAACATTTTCAGAAGAAGTGAAAAACAATCCTTGTGTACGTTCGAACCGCAGCGAGCATAGACTACATTCGCAATCGTGTTGTCCCTCTCAGCGAACGATGCGAGCATTACTCTTACATGACAATATATACATGGGAGGGAAGTTGTAAAATAGTATCTTCTTCCATTTTCCGTGTTTTTTTTTCAAATAATTTTTTGACCAGCAAAAGAGACGCCCTCCCTGTCTTTGAATATAGTTTATTTAATTCAGTTATAAATGAAAATGTACTCGTTCTGTTACAGAACGAGCGAGAAGAAGTCTAATTACTTATGATTAGACAGGGCAACATACAAGTTATAAGAAAAATTTCACGCATCGGAAACGTAGCTGCAAACACGTAGAAACAATGAACCTTGAGATTGTGAATGCCTGCAAGAGGACGACTTGCCTTCAAGATCCTGCCCTCTGATTCATTTTTTTTTCATTGTGCCAAAATGCAAACACAGATGGAGAAACAAGCTTCCGGATGGGCCGCTGGTTCATCGCGCCAAGCTCCGGCTCTCAGAGTCGATCGTCCCAAGGAACGCCGGCGGTGTTAAGGAGGACGAACATGAGTCTTCAGTCAGCGGTGACAGCGCCGGTTACGATACGTCTTCCAACGCCGTTTTCTCGCACCCGTTCGCTCCTCACGCACCCCACGGGGGGCCGAACATCCGCCGAATCTACCCGAAAGGAAGGCACAAGTCCCATATTGCCTTCAAGCCGAAGAAGACAGACGTAAACCAGCTGGACCTCATGAGCAAAGGCGCCGATACCATTGCGAAATTGCGAGAAGACGCCCTCAGTGAGGCTGGACTTAATATTGAGAAGACGGAACGCGGAACGAGGGATGGGAGTACATGCGTACCTCATAACAACATCGTATACATAAAGACACACAAGACAGGGAGCTCAACCCTGCAGAATATATTCCTCAGGTATGGCGATGAGCGGAACCTGACCTTTGCTTTACCGATGGGGGAGGTATATATCCAGTCCGTGCGGCAGTTCGAGCTGGCCAGCATCGTGCCCGCACCCCCTGGCAAGCAATGGAACATTCTAGCTAATCACGTGCGCTTCTTCTACAATGGTAAGGGATATGGATGAATATTAGCAACGAAATCTGCAATCTACATCCTCCTCCCCCACACACCCCCCCCCCCCCCCCCCACCCCTGCTCCTTCTCCTTAACGTTTTTAGCGCGACGAGTTCCCCAACAACAAAGAAAAAATAATCATGGATATAGGCGATTAATGATACTTATAAACGGTAATGTTTGGTATTCTCACGTATATGTTGTACATATTATTTCTTAAATCTACTACAGGGTATTGATAATCGATAGCAAAACTATTCGAAATGAAACGAAACAACAACGAAAATCATCACATGCAAAAAGGAAGGAATATATCCGTTTACATTTGAAAATACGACATGATCATTCTACAACATGCTGGATGAGAAACGTTTGGAAGGATTTTGTTTATGTTAAACGTGTAAAACGACTTCCCTTTTTTCTTCGTTGTGTGGCAAAAGATCACTAATTGTGTTTCGTGTGTCGAAGTCTTTATTTATATAATCTGCTCCTGTCATATTTCGACGAACACATGCACACGTATTGTTACAGGAACATCGAAATTTTAAATGCGTTTTTCTTTTTTTAACTACAGTATCACTCTTTTTTAAATGTCTGACACTTATGTTTTAATCCGCAGGATAATACCACTTAAGTGCGTTTGTTGCTTGATGGATGGCTTTGTTCATCTCTATTTCTTTTTCGTTTTATTTGTGTGTTAGACATTCAAAAGAAAGTGCTTTGTCAGATTAATAAATCTTCTTGCTTTGTTTTGTGCGTTCGAAATTTTAAAGAATGTGCGTATTCGAATGAACTTGCGTATCCTCTTTCGTTTTTGTGATGCAGATTTTAAGAAGCTGATGCCTGAGGACACCAAGTACGTCACCATCCTGCGCCGGTCATCGGATCAGTTCCGAAGCATGTACACCTACTTTGTTCTGAAGAATCAGTATAAGGCCACGGTCGAGCAGTTTTCACTCAACCCCGAGTATTTCTACGAGAGATTCGGCGAGGGCAAGTACAAACGACACGAGGGACGAAACCCTATGCTGTTTGACCTAGGAATGGAGAAGAGCTTCAACAACGACCCAAGACTTATCCAGCAATACATCGAGTTCCTTGACGCCAAGTTCGACTTGGTGTTGATTACTGAGTACTACGAGGAATCATTGATCCTTTTGAAAGAGGTTATGTGTTGGAGCATGCGCAGTCTCGCGCATGTCAATAACAAGATACGGGTTTCCCTATCTGCGGCGGCGGGGGTGCGCGAATCGACCACACAGTCGGTGGAGGACGAGAGGGCGGCGATCGGAGTAGCTAAACGGCTGGACAGGTGGAATACAGGCGACGTGCGGATGTATGACCACTTCAATCGGACGCTTTGGAAGCGGATTGAAGCGTATGGGAGAGATAGGATGGTGGCCGATGTCAAAGAACTCAGAGCGCTCTGCCGGACGGTCGAGCGGGAATGTATGAACGGGACAACAGTCCGTGATATCTCGAGGGGTAGCTTACAGCAAACTGGTTTGTTGGAATATGTGGTGAAGTCAAACCAGATTAAGAATATGACGTGTACAAGACTCGCCATGTCCCCCAAAACCTTCACCAGTCATCTAAAAAACAAACACATACGAAACTTTCGAAAGGACGCTGGCTAGTGCTTGGAGCTGAAGTGCGTGGTTTGTTAATGAATTTCGAAGCTCCACTTTATGTCATGTTCTCGATGCAATAATGGTCTCTGTAACCTCGTTGAATGCCAAACAAATGTTTAATACATGCATACATTTGCTTGGCACATATTATGTGATTTAATAGTGAGTTAACCCGTATCAAGCCAGTAGGCCTAGAGTGAAACCAAAAATAAGTTTGCATGTTAGATTAAGAAAATTGTTCCGTTACAACCTAGGAATGGCTTTTTGTAACTCTCTGATATTACTATAAACTAAAAAATGCGGTATCATAATAACATTTTTAAAAGATTTCTTCTAGTAACGCATTCGTAGATAAGCGTTCTACATAATAGTATACAGTGTATTCGGAACGAAGGCATTTTTAGGGTAAAACTGATCACTATTTGGCTCACTATTTTTTTAAATGAGATATTCCTTATAAAACGGAAGGTAAATTCCATTAGAACTCAGCGAAACGTCAAATCATTCAAGTTACAGTAATAAACATGCCAATGTGAAGAACAAATGTGGGACTTCAACCTTTTCAATGTGTTACCAATTTAAAGATTTAGTGTTTATTCTTCTTTCCTTATTCATCGCATTCTTTTGCTTTGAAAATCATTAGGAAGGTAATATAATCTCACTGAATGCCCCAAATGGATTCATCTTGTGCATGTATTTATGTTTCTTAAAATGATGCATCTTTATAGCTATTTTTGATAGTTGATATCAAAAGTGACAGCTCCAAACTATATATTTGTGGTACATGGTCCCGAATGTGATTAAAATGAATTGAAAAGTAATGTCAAAAGCTCTTGCGCCAAATTGTGGGCTTACCGATTTTCAATGGATGTACATCTTGCGATGGGCATTTTCAAAATTGTGAGCTACATCAAGTGGATTATAATGTCGTGCATGTATTTTACTATACGAAACCCACGCCATTCACAACGCGTGTAATATTTTTAATGTATATTTTATACAGATAAAAGTGAACTATGCTGTAAAAACATCTCTTTGGGCTATATGATTGACTATGTATCGCGTGAACATGACTTTTTTTTTTAATGTTTTCAATGTGTAATTTTTACAGATGGAAGTAAACTATGCTTTTATATGAAAAACATCTCGATTGGCTCTTTCATTTACTTAATGTATCACCGAACCGCCAGAATTCCTCTTTACCCATTACATGTAGTCCATTGATACTCTCCGTGCCAGGCATAGGCTGAAGCCTATGCATGCCCTCGATTTAGTAGTAGTGCCAGCCAATGTGTAGTTCTAAGGGATTTGTGTGTATTACGTGTGACTTATGGTAGAGGTAACATTCTCTGGTGCAATCTCAGTGCGTAATGTCCTCTACATGTATTTCAACAACAAAACATGAAAAAGACCGACTACCACTAGTACCAGGCCTTGGTTGATATCCAAACACTAAATATGTAATACAAAAGAGTAGATGAGTAAAACCTGAGTAGATGAACTATTTATGCGCGATTGCATCATTTTTGCACGAGTGATCGAGTACCAAAGTGGCGTTATGTAGTGTTATTTAGGTTTCTGGTTCTAAACGACATCACTCAAGTACGAGTGTCACTGGTCTAACATTATTTATATCCTACATAGATTGAATCCTGTATAGTGATTGGTTCAAACTGCATCATGTGACCAAACATATTTCAACTATGATGTTGCGTGACGTCAGACCTCGAAATATTTTTTCACTATACCAATATTCTGACGTCATTGTTTCAGAAAACTGGATATTTTGCTGGATATCCGTCGATCGATCGCTTTACTTTTGTACTGAGCTTGCGCGGCCGCCGCGGTGACATGATCAACTGTGCATGTAAACATCGTTTCTTCTCTACTTCAAGTTTTTCGTCGTTATTTGCATCGTTTGTTTATGTGACAAGGAAAAAAAAACAAATGAGCAATTGTGGTTTGTTGACATCTCATTTTCTCCGTTGTAATGATTGTAGGATATAAATCAAATATACCATGCACTATTTTCGAAGTACATATACGTACCAGGTGAAATTATGGATTCCTTGGTGGCAGGAATAGGACTATTTTTTTCGGGGCTGCGCCCCTCAAAAAGTACTATTACGGCCGCCTTGAAATCCGTAATTTCACTGGAACTTCTCAGTGCATGGTATATTTGATTATCTAGCCGGCCGCACTCCGAACAGTTTGCTCTACCCACAGAGCTAAGTGAGAACCAGTTCTCGTTAGAAACATGCTCGTATGATGTCACACAAAAGGTTTAAACGGATTAGCAGCCGCGGACTTAAGCGAATAAGCCCGTCATGGGTGAAAAAAATGCAGTATGGGGTTCAAGGGATAAACAGTTGTAGTGCTACGTTAACTCTTGTGTGTCAGATTAACTGCTGCTCTACAGAGTGAGTAAAAATATGTCCCATCCTTGTAAAATTTTCTTTTTTGAAGTATGAACGCTTAATCACGGGTTAATGATTATATCCTGGTAGAATCATTCTCCCAACACATTTTAGTGTCATTTTCATTGAGATCTTTGCATGCATGACTTAGCATGCGGAAGACTACAAAATCCCAAATGCGCAAAGTTGTCGGGTAAAGAACCAAACACATTTTGACGGAAGTTACAACTTATGTACATTTTGAAAGACACACTTACAAGTTGCTATCTATTGCAAGTCCAAGCCTAAACATGATTATGTAACCAATAGTCCACTTGTAGTTACACTACAAATGAGTCAGGTCAGGTTCTTTTACCTGCTACTGGTAACCGTGTAACGACTTATGAACTCACTAGTTACAGTGGGAGAGGACTTCGGAATGAAGATAAATATCAACAAAACAAAAGTAATGAAAGTGACAAGATCGCAGGAGATTAACTTGAACATTGAAATCAGTAGGAAGCCACTGCAGCAGGTCAACAATTTCACTTACCTAGGAAGTGTCATCTCTAGTGATGCATACAATACTAGAGAGATTAAAACTCGTACAATGCTAGCCAAGAAAGCATTCAAAAAACATAGTAGGGTTCTGACAGCGAAAAGGCTCAATCAAAACTTAAGAAAAAGACTTGTCAAATATTAAGTTTGGAACGTGGCACTATATGGCTCTGAGACCTGGACCATCAGGAAGGCAGAAGAAAGAATGCTTGAAAGTCTAGAAATGTGGGTATGGAGACGAATGGAAGCAATTAGCTGGAAAGATAGAATAACAAACGATGAGGTATTACAGAGAGTGAAGGAGGAAAGGAATCTGCTGAAAATCATCAGAAGATGCAAAAAGAACTGGTTAGGACATATTCTGAGAGGAGAAAATATGCTACGAGACGTACTTGAAGGGAAAATCAATGGCAAAAGGGGGAGAGGACGACCAAGAACTGGGATGGTGTCTGACCTGAAAGGCAACATAACTTATGGAATGATGAAGAGAAAAGCAAAAGATCGAGGGGGAAAGAGAAAGGACTGACTTGACTATGGTGTGTGGACCTGCCACATTGGCAGAACACCCAAGAAGAAGAGAGTTACACTAGATTCGTACAAACTACGGTCACTATCAATTGCAAATTATGATCGATATCGATCGTAGGTTCTTCTTTTTACAGATACAAATACAAATTTACGATTGATATTAATTGTACGATACGGGTCACAGGTATTTATAGGTGTAGGTATTATCGTCGCACGGATTACTTTCTTTCCCGCCCTAGGCCGTCTAAGGCATATCCGCTACAAAACGCATTATTTCTCTCTGAAATGCATGGCATACATTTATCAAGGCATATTACAGAAATGTTGTTGAAAGGAAATATAAGCCTTCGAAAGCCTGGCTGTCTTGGGAATAGTGTTATCGACTGGACGCCTTTCTTCAATCCTTTGTGTGACATGTGTTAGTTCTTTCCATAGCTAATACACGCAAATCTCGTAGAGAAGCGATCTAGCTGGCATAGAAATGGTTAAAGCAGAAATGTTGCACTCTCGATAAGTGTTTTAATTCTCTTTTTGCGATGTAAAGCCTGGACAACAAAAGGACAACAAAAGGGAAGACGGGTCAACAAGTATACCTCCCACTCTGAAAGGCTCGCAACAGTCTCTGAGGGAATTGTGTCTGTATGGCGATATCTGATAAAAATACACAACGAGCTAAAGAAACGTCAAATAATCAGATTATTGAAGTCAGCTCATGCTGAAATAATTCACAGGCGCTTCAGCATATTGTTGATTCACTATCCGACATTAAAGGCAGAACGGTAATAGGCAATTATCCATTCTCACAACGATGGTTTCTTCAAAATGACGCAAAAAGATTCAATTGTTTACAATTTGTGCTATAAATAAAATGAAAATGCACTTTTGGAAAAAAAAACATTAATATACATGTAGGAGAATAATTCTTGAATTATTAAAGTAATTCTAAAAACATACAAAGAGGGGGGGGGGTAGTTGGACTAAAAAAAGGAAAAAGAGTAATGCACGGAAAACTTGAACGGAAGTGCAAAAAGACATGATGGAAAGAGAAAGTATGGAGAGAGAGAGAGAGAGAGAGAGAGAGGGGGGGGGGGTGGGGGGTGGGGAGAGAGAGAGGGGGGGGGGGGCGGGAGGAGACCCGTGGGAGAAAGAAAAGGATGTGAAGGGCGCTGTAATGCGAGGACTTATGCTTGAATGGACAGAAACCTCTCTCACTGATGTCAGTGGGACACTCCCAAATTATCAAGTCGATACAATCTTCAATCGGGAAATGCTTTTCATCGACCATGTCGACGTGATGAATGTCAAAAGCAGGCAGTGTTTTGATATACATAGACTCAGTTATGAAACGTGAAAGCTGGTCGATAACAAATTCAGCACCTCTGTCTTCACCAAGCTGTGGCCGAACCTCCTCTCTCACTATCATTATCTACTCGGCATGCTGTGCGTTATGTGAGAGTGTTTGGACATAAATGATCAGACATTTTACCTACAAAGAGCAGCACTTTGTGCACACGCTTGTGTTTCGTGGCCGAACATGTGTGGGTTTCCCATACGTCTATGATATCATTCAATTGTTTTCGTTTCATCAGGTTTGTTTAAATGAGAGTCGGTTGCACTTCCTGTCTTACCCTCTGCTCATAGGAGGGAGCGCCTCAGTCCCTCCCCGATCATAATGCTCTAGGCAACATTGCTACAGCAGAAATAAAACATACCAGGGAAAGAGCTCACACAGAATAGCATCGATGACGGCCACAACCGATACAACGCCGGTATTCGCGGAATACTCTAGCTTTGGCGACAACGAGACCTTAAGCACAACCGGCACCGACGGCGTTATCTCGTGGAACATCCCAGCTTATTTGGTCATTACGACGAGCATTTCTGTCACCATACAGATTGCTCTCCTAATCGTTATCCTTCTCGGCAACGGATTGGTGGTGCTGATCGTAGTGAAGGACGCGCGATTGTGGACGCCGTCCAACGTCTTCTTGACGAGCCTGGCGTGCGCCGATGTTGCCGTGTCGTTGGCCATGATCCCCGGAGTCAAGCTCACACTCGACCCGACGTTCGTCGACCACGACGGCGTGTACGTCTGCCTGCTCGTATGGTGTCCAATCATCTTTTCGACCAGCATGTCATGCATATCACTACTCGTCATCACCGTCGATCGCTACCTTAAAATCACGCGTCCATACACATACGGGACGACGACGACGGCCGTGGTCATTGTCGCGTTGGTGTGGCTGTACTCAATCACAATCACCATCGTGCTGCCGTTCGCCGGGGTCAATGGGCTCGATCCCAACAACGTCATCTGCTTCGATTTTAGTGCTGTTTTCGACAACACCCACCTCCATTTTCTTCTTATCGTTAACGGTTTCGTCCCGCTTGCGTTCATGTTCGTTGCATACAGTCACATATTCATTATCGTGATACAGAAGCTGAAATTGGAGCGACGTATCGCTCCACGCCCGGTCCAACCCGTCGACGGAGCACAGGGTGCAGGCAACCTCCCTGAACAGCGGCCGCGCTCGGAGCTGAAGTCTATTAAGACACTGCTCCTCATCTTCTCCTTCACCTGTTTAGCTTGGATCCCGAGCAACACCTTGGTGTTCATCGACCTCTACGCCCCCCGCTACTCCCCGGGGCTCGTCCCCCGCACTGTTCTCAGTTGGCTGACGTACCTCAACAGCGCCGTCAACCCTTTCATATACTCTCTCCGATCGGACACATTTCGCACCGCGGTCAAAAAAACCTTCTCCTCCACCATCGAGTCGTTCGGTATAAGCCACCGGCTGAACACCGGTAACGAAACCGGTCAGCGGGGGCAGCCATCGGGCGTTCAAGAGACCTGGGGTGAGAGCAGGCGCCACCGCAGTGCTGATCGTCCTACCAGCGATTCTCTGCAGGGTACTGCCGCCCCTTCTGGGGTAAGCGCTGGTGGGGAACAACCCATTTCGGCAGATCCCCAACCAAGTTCCTCTCGTGGGATCGATCAGTCTATGTCTATTGATATCTTAGACAACAGCAGCCATAATAAGAAAGATATTCTCCAGTAATTCCATAATTAGGCCTATATAATTGTTTTTTTTTTTCTTGACATAGAGATAAGCATACTAGCCAGAAAGATACGAGCCAATTATAAAAGGATGCGTATTGAATTTGGTTGGTTGATTTGGTTTGAGTGACAGACTACTTATATAATGAACGTGTTAAATTTAGCATCGGTTCGTATCGTCGTTTATAATTACACGTACATGTACCACCATGACCACGAACGTACAAGATTTAACACTCTTACGATGGCTACTGGCTTGCAAGATATTGGTAATGACTAAACCAAACTCTTCGATAGATATGTCTAGGTGCAGTAAACTAACGATTCCCTAGTTCTTCCCCTATTATCTAGGTTCATGGACTATGAAGAGGTGAACTGAAACAAGTAACTATCTTTTGAGTACTAGACACGTACGTCTTACAGTTTGGATCAAACATTTCTAACAGTTGTATAAGTACCAAATGGGGCCCGTCTTACTTTCCAGTTTCAGTCGCCAATAGCGAGGAAACGTATGGGAGCCGCCATTGTCCGCGTTGCCATTCAAAACTGTGACGTCAAATACGAACAAATGAAACCTCTACACCCATTGGTTGCAAATCTGTACTCTCTAGTGCCGTAATATTAAAGCAGACAGCCACTGGTAATTCATGTATTCGCGAGCAATTCAGATCGCCGGGGATCAAGTGATAGTTCGTCTTATTGCCTGAAACCAAAAGTTGATTATTTGATTTATATTCCACATCTGAAACCAACTATCTATACCCAAAATGACAATTTGACGTACAAAAGTAATGTTTACTTCTCTACCTAACCCCGAGCCGCTGCCATGGGGAGCACGCGTTAGGATGCGCGTTTAAATAGGACGCGCATTATGACGCGCGTTTGGACGCGTTATTGGGAGCTGATAGTCCGAGTGTAACGCACTTTTATTTCGCGCATACTCAAAAAATTGATCACGCGTTAGGACTGTGAGGAGTGAAGAGATCAGCGAAACCAAAAAGTACTATCATCTAGAGTGTAACGAACTTTTATTCTCAGGTGATCTGATAGGAAAAATTACGCCTCATCACGTGATCAACTCTTGACCAATCATATAGCAACATTCTTAGTATGTGGAATATAAAACCCAATATTATGCAGATAAAAAGATTTTTACTTGTTCTACCCACCTACCAAAAAATCAGTAAAAAACATGCTTCATTTTCTTGTACAGCACCCTCAAATTTTGATTTTGTTTTAAAAGTTGTCAAGTTCAAGGTCACAAATCACCACTTGTCCCATCGTGGATCGACACTAATATCTGTTTGTTGATAGAATTTTATGTATATTTTTATGGAATACCTAAAAACTTTTGTAACCGAAATGTTTAATAGCTCGTTTAAGCATTCGAAATGGTCGTAAACACCCTAAAATCTGTGTAAAATGACACATTGAGGTTCTAGCACATTTCAAATTGTGATAACTCAGAGATGAAGAGCTAAAATACAATGATATTTTCTGTGATAATAGTTTGTAATTAGTACTAAAATAATATACATTACAAATACTTTTGTCTTCTTGTCAATGACCTGAAAATTACAAAAGACAATCAATTAGTCAATATTTCGTAACCATGGTAACCATAATGGTGTTAAAGGGCCCCTATCATCAAAATATATCTTGACTTTTTTTTGATGCAACCAAATATGCATATAACAAAATCACTAACTGTTCAATAGAAATATATGTCCTTTATTTTAAAATAAACTTTCTTTATTTTTTCCAAGCACTGATAAGCCCCGCCTCCAAAATATTCTCCAGCTGAGAAAAAATAAAGAGGAATTATTTTAAAATATAGGACACATTTTTCCATTGAACAGTTCGTGATTTTCTTATCATGGTTATGTACATATTATGTTGCATCAACATAAGTCGACATACATTTTGGTGACAGGGGACCTTTAAAGTGTGTTTACAGCGACATTTAGTTGTGTGCCATTTCAGTACTAAAGGTGACCTTATGGTGATAATTGCATATCATATTTTAATATATATTCTGTTTTAGCTTCAAATAATATCTAAAGTCGTATTCAAATATTTTGACATTGACATTGTTGTGCAAAGAGCTGTAAAAGCTTTAAAATTAGCATAGATTATTCTCAACATCGGTGAGTCTTACATCACATTTCAAAATCAATTTTCTCTCGGACAGACTGCCTGATCATGTCGATATTTGCAGTATTGGTAGTCTGGAATAAGTATTTAGAGGATCTAGTATTATTTGATTTGCCTAACGTGACAATGACCTTAAAGACAGCCAGTCCCTTTTTCATATCACCACAATACCATCGAAACATTGGCAAAACATATAGAGAAGTGTTAGCAATTAAGCTCTATATTCACAATTTGAAACTGATACGAAGTGTAAAATTCAAATAATGCACGTAAACAACGTCTGATTAATAGTCTTTACCTCAGGCTCTTAGCAGTTTGTGTTGAAATATCTGCTTTATTGATTAATCTGTTTATTAAATTATAAAACGCATTATGAAAAAAATTGTTCTATGGAAGGAATCATCTCCATAGTTTGGTAGTTACTCATAAAATTAGGATTTCACACACGCATAAAAACCACATAGATACTGTAACAAAGACTAATACTTTTTTCGTAGTACGAAAAAAGTCGGTTTGAAATTTAACGGCTGAAACTTTTTACATAAACAGAAAGCTTCAACATGCTATATTCTTAGTAATGGTCTTGAATCACACTTTCTTCAATTTACGATCGTAATAGACGATTTCAAATTTTAAGCTTGCAAAAGGGACGGACAATATTTAAAGAATTAAATCTGAAAATCATAAGAAAATCAGCATCCAAACATGCACCCAGACACATTACCATTGACGCTTAACACCACTTCCGCTGACCTCATGCGTAATAACGGGTAGTCAGATTGGCACTACAATACAGAAATTTCTTCCAATTTCCGGGAAATGAGCAATGTAACTCATCTTACTTGGATGCAGCAGTCAATCAAAAACAGCAAAGTTTATTTAAACTCAGTTGTTCGACCACGCAGTGGTTGCTAAGTGAGGCCGTATCTTAGCAACCATTTCACCTTGGGGTAAAATATTACAGAATCTTCCGTCAGACACTTAGGGGTACAGTCAGCATGTTTAGTGAGAGTTGAAAGAAAATTAAAGGAGGTCGTGTTACAAATTGTCAGAAAATTGGTTGATTTGACGTGGATTGACCCAAATATTAAGTCCCATTTCTATTTTCGCTAGACTGCTATTGCATAAAAATAAAAGCACATTTAACACAATATTTTTATCATTCATTAAAAACATTACATATATTTTTTAGCTTCAAAATATCGCATTCTCTGTCCTTTGTAACGACAATCACTCCCAAAGAGAGTCCCCGCTATGATGACAGCTGCTTGCTCTTCTCACATAACTTAGAACCAGTTGTCTTGACAACATGCTCATATGACGTCACACTTTGGGACTCGCAATTATTATGCTTGCAATAATTTGTTAAATAATGAATTAGGTGTGTGTGTGTCCCGATGATTATAAGCAATTTTGTTATGTACATGATGTATGTAAATTGTATTTATGTCGTTCAAACAATACGTTACTAATGGTACCCCTAAAGCTTGTCCGAGGTTTGTCCGAGTAGCTGCAACTCCATAAAACGAATATTCGAACAATCGAACATTACGACCCCTTTTGTACATCACACGTGCCGTTCCTTAATCAAATGTTACTATTATTTAAACGTTGTTATGCATACATGTTTCATTAAAGTTACAAATGACAACCAGAAGGCTGGCTGGAGTTTTCGTAACGTATCAAAAACTAATGTATGCAAAATGCATCGTTGGCTTCCTGAACAAATAACATGGCTTGTGCGAGGCAGCTAGGTGAAGAATTGCTGACGGAGAGATATATGCATAAACTTGAATAGGTTATGTTAGTAGACGATTAAAGGGTTACTAAATTAGAAAAGTTCCCTTTAATGTATGTACAATCATCCTCTGAAAAAGAATTTCACACTCGTTTGCCGCAATAAAGTCCCATTTTGACGAAAATTTGAAAAAACGCACACCTCCAGTGACGTCAGAAAAGTAAAAATGCCATAAATGCCAACGGCGTAAATAAAATATTTTAATCACGCCGGTCAAACAATACGTTACCAATGGGAACCCCAAAGCTTGTCCGAGGTTTGTCCGAGTAGCAACAACTAATAGATTCAAAGTCCATTCCATCCATTGAATCTGAATGACAAGATACAGGTGAAAGCAATAACCCGTTGCTAAGCAGGTAGGGGGAAAATTGTGAATACATTACAAAAATAGTCTACTGTTAAACAGCGGAGCCTGACTCCTTTGACGTCACTTGGAGGTGTTTTTCAAACTTTCGTCAAAATGAGACTTTATTGCGGCAAACAAATGTGAAATTCGTTTTTAGTGGATAATTCTAACTTATTTTTCTAATTTAGTAACCCTTTAAGTTGGTGTTGTGGCTTAGCATTATTAAAGTACCAGATGCGAAAAAAAAATTATGACACTTTTGAAAATTAATCTAAAACTAGTTTCAACTCATATCACGCTGAAATTGACATATCGTTAAATCAGGAATGTCATTTTTTTTAAGACATGTTTTGTGACATTTCATCGATTACTTTTCTTGTAATAATCCTTGGAATAGTCAATGAGATTTTGTTACTTTTAGACAAATTTTGACCTAAAATGTGTGTGTAATTCCCTTCAGAACACAATAAATGACCAATGTTTAACACACCTGTCAATCTACTAGAAATTTCAATCGCAGTGTCATTGATAATGCATGATGCTTTTTGCAGAAAAGAAGTTGAAGGATGACATGTGTGATGCACAATAAACGTTGCTCTGTTCCGAACTAATCATCTGATACACACCCATTTTTAGATCCAAATTTGTCAAAAAGTTAATATCTTGTTGAATATTCACTAGATTATTACAAAAAAGAAAAATTGATGCAATGTCACAAAATCTGCTTCTGAAAATGTGACTTAAGGATTGATTAATTTCAGTTTGGTTTGAGTTGTAAATTAATTTTTTTATTGTTTTTTAAAAAGTGTTAAAAATTTGTTTAACGCCTAATAGTAGAACACATGCATGACAAAACAAAATGAAAGGGACATTATCTGCTTCAGTTATTTTCATGTAGTTATTTATTCTTTCATCTCCTTGTCATACAAACATTAGCATAGAAATTTACCCAACTGCATATCCACCGGCAAATATTTCCTTTTCCATACAAAACGGGTTAAAGTATGAACTAAATAGAGGATAAGTCACAAATCTGCATTGTACATACAAAAAAACATATTAAAATTCACACGGACAATAGAATTGTTCCAATAACTAAAACGCAATCTTTGGTGTGCCTATTTCTTTTTTTTCTTCATTTTTCTTCGCGATATAGAGTTGATTAGTGTAAAAGTGGAAATTTTCGCGCGATTAATTTTTAGCGCTCGGCGGAGTAAAATGAATTTCGCGTGTTTTTAATTTCGCGGGTTGTCTCGCCCTATGGACGACCAATTCACTCATATCACCACTGCCACGCCTGTGCTGGCTGGCAGTGGCAATAGCATGACTAAACCATAAACATAGGCGTACGTACAAGACGCGTGATGCATCAAAACAAGCGCGCACACAAAACGCGCCGATATGAACTTCGTTAAGGTGCAAATATATTCGCGTGTTTTTTATTTTCGCGTCAAATACACGCCGCGCGAAATGCGCAAAATTTTCCACTTTTACAGTACTGTGCAATCTTGCAATGTATAGACAGATCACATACAATGTGTCACTCTGTGTTTCCTGTGATATAAGAGCAAAAGGGAAACAAAATACAACATGGCAGAAAATCAAACGTAGTCTTCTACACATATTAAGCAATAACATATTAAGAAATAGCAGGAAGGTATTTTCCGTTTACGATACATATTTTTTTGCAATGGATCTGAAATGTTGCGCCACTGGGTAGTACAAGCCTCAATCCGATCTTTAATTTAAAGGTGGTTTGTTTCTCTTGTACCTTATCAATTCATTTGTCCCAAAAGTACGCTATATAGAATCTAGCTAATAGAGGTGAAGTGTAAGAGACAACAATTCTTAATTGCATAGTTGCAAGGCTAAAATTAGTCCAGATACTGTTCGTATTTTATCGTCCGTTTATTCTCCTACACATTACGCCACTGATTCTCATAATACGCACACCGCGTCAGATTACTGATTGCGCGACTCCACGAATCTGTCCGCCCGAAAAAAGGGTGAAAATTTTGTATGTGATGCGCCACCAACGTTCGTTGTCAGCGGATTGCTAAATACAGTCAAGGAGTTGGACTAGGCTAAAAGTAGCAAGCTATAATGAACTTTGAATGTGCCACTTGTGTATTTGTCACCAGTTATGCACACAGAATCCATAAAGCAGTGGTTTGTTTCGCATAGGAAGGGTTCATCATGGTTATAATTATTTTTTAAATTGAATTTTTGGCGCCTGTGGATGCCGCATTCGTATTTATCTAAACGCTACACCACAACAGAGACCTTAAAGGGCATATACTGTACTGGGAAGGTGAAAAAGCCTTCAAAATGTAATTGTTAGCAATCTTCTTGCCAATGGTCTTAAATTCATGTATTGTCTATTTTAGAAGCTTGCTGAAAGTTATATGCCCCCAAATGATCTACATTTGGAGTAATGTGATTAAATCACAAATCCTCAAAATGTTCGGCCCGAACATTTTGAGGATTTAATCATTAATCATTAATTACTCCATATGTGGATCATTTGAGGAAAAATAACTTTCAGCAAGCTTCTAAAATAGACAATACATGAATTTAAGACCATTGGCAAGAAGATTGCTAACAATTACATTTTGAAGGCTTTTTTTGCCTTCCCAGTACAGTATATGCCCTTCAAAATCAACCATAATATACAAACAAACGCATGGAATATTTGCAGCTCATGGTGGTTATTATAGTTTATATATGATTCTATGATCTTGTATTCATTTAATGATAGTGGTTCATTATGGGACCGGTATTATCAATCAAATAGGTCTCCCATAAACGCCCCCATTTGATTTTAAGGCGCATATATAATGTTTAGGAGATTTCTTCATATGATCCTTAACTGAAATGAGAACGGGATCACACAACAAATAAGTTATGATGTAAATTCATTCTCATAATTTTATTTACTAGTTTAATGTACTTACTAGTATACTATTAGCTTGACCGCGATTAAGATACTCGACTGTGTTCTGCTCATGATTACGTACAAAAATAACGTTTGTGGAAATTTGATGCTGAAAGTTATTCGAATACAATCTACAAACTAAAGTAAACTTATTTGTGAGACACGTATACAAAATGTAACAGTCTACGTCCAGACCAAACTAATTCGGAATCACATAAGCCAAAACCCATAACTCTAACGAGAGCCTAATGGAATAGCAGGCTTAAAAATAAACTTAACATAAACTAATGAAGCGGTATGAAAGGAACACTTAATCATTGCTCTGAGATACTTTTTTTTATTTATGTAATGTACCATGAATTACCAAGTATCTACCGAATACTTTTTAGGTAACTATAATCTGTGGGAGAAATCACTTGCCGTGACCATGGTGACAACGATAATAAGGAAATGACGTAGAGAGAAAAAAATAAGAGGGGTGGGTAAGATACATAGACGTGGTCGATATTAAGACAGATTATTGATTTTGATTAACCTAGAGCAAGCCTGAGGATTTTTATTTTGTCAAAAACGAATATATTGAAGCCTGTACATAAAGACCACTTAAGGGATACAATATATGTGGTCTTTAAACAAGCAGGTTGTCTTTGTGAAGAAAACACTTTGATACAGGCATTTTGAGGAAGCAATGTTAAAGGGAAAAAACAAATGAAGTATTTAAAAGGAATATTGCACACATGTAATCGTTCGGGTTCACTGCCAATCCATGTGAGAGCTTTATTTATTTTGTAAAACCGTCACCCTACCTCTTAAGTAATAAACCATCACTATCAACGTGTCTCCGATATACATTAATCATTTCGCACCAGAACCAGTGAATGGTAGTACATATACGTGCATACATAAAAATACATTCTCATCAAATTTCGAATGAAGTCATTTTTAATCGTGAATACATTTTTAATCACTCTCAAAAACGTTCACAATCTTGGGATTACATTTGACAAAAATCGTTGCATTTATTGTTTTTAATTATATTGTTACCGTGCATACTTTCACTTTATAGTAAAATTGTCACGTTACTTAAATCAGTGAGATGATGAGATTAACTATGGTAGGTGGATCTTATGCAGATAAATAGCTTAATGATTCCAAACAAACAACATATTATATTTCGTTGTGATTGATCTGCTCTTGTAATATACTTGTCGTAAATGTTAAAATCATCGAATATAACACTAATTAAAGGCACCTTCATCTGTCAAGCTATGCACAAATTTGTTCATGAAATATTAAATAACTAGAAATAACAAAACCAATCAAAACGCTGAAATAAGAATAAAAAGAAATATCGATTTTTGGTGTACAAAAAGGCAAATTGATTTTGTAAGAGTAAACAGATTAGTGCATCGTATCATTATGTGTGATGATAAAGACTATAATATGTCACAATGTTTGGTTGAATAAATTTGCCAACAAATCATAAATAACTCCATTCATGGTAAATTTCATTAGAAAGAGGAAGCATTGAGAAGACAATGCTAACAAAAAGAAGGGGCGGAAATGTTCATTTCCGAAAAAGACATAATTTATGTATGTCTGACTAATATAAATTATCCGTGCTAAGAATTACCAACCGTACCCTCTATAATGATTGTTAACAACTAGAAGTGATGTCTTTATTAAACAAAAACATATTTAGGTGTCAACCTGCATTATCAACTCTCGCATTCTGAACAAATGTTTAACGCCGACAGTGTACTTAACCTTGACTAATATCAAATAAAATAACATGAAACATTTTTATAGATTCCAAATAATTCGTTATTTCCTCGGAATCACAGTGGCATATTGATTTTGCCCACATAACTGCAACAGCATCAGTTGATTTATTTCCCCCTCATAAAGTTTAACTTGCGTTCTCAATAAAAACCACCGTTGTTAATATGAACTAAAGACGATAGTATTAATATCACACAATTAAAACGTTTCTTATTGAGAGGAAACCCGTATCCATGAGACCACGAGTGATATGGTCCACTTGAAATTGGTGCAGTACCCCTGTGGTTAAATACACTCATTGTTTTTACACAAAGTCATGTAAGTCTTTATTTCAAAGTATCGTTGTAACGGACCTGCAATCGTTTCAAGTACTTGTATCTATTTCAATGCTTGACAGTCTATACGCAAGCATGGCGCGTATTAACAATAACGTTGAGCATATCTCTAAATGTTGCTGCTAGTATTTGCACATTCTTGTTGTTGTTGTTGTTGATTGATTGGTGAAATAAGGCGCGTTTCTCAATTACACTCGATTATGTACAAGCCGATCATGTGATCATGGTGGTTGTGGGTCGAACGGTACACGCGTGCGCGATGTTGTGTGCGTCGATGTCAGAGTCAACGCAGTACGTCGCAGTTGGATTGCTCTCCGCAGTCGAGTCGACGATCCTTCCAAACGAAATGTTATAACGCCATATCTGTATTTTTTTTACCCGTCCCATTGTATTTTTTTTATTGCGACACTTCGCTTTTTGTCAATGCTTTCTGGCTCAGAAATGAGTACCATAACATAGCCAGAAATGTGACGAGCCCTCCCCACCCCCCCCCCCCCCCCCGGCCTAGAATGACAAATCAAAATGATTTTGTTGTCACAATAGAAAGTTTATCAGGTAGAACGTTTTTTTCGGCGAATGCCCATTTTTGCGGACCAACGAAATGAAATGATTTAAAATTGTCTTTATCGTGTCTTAGATCTAATTCTGCTAATTTATCAACAATTTGTAGAATTTTGTTTGTTCATAGTTGCCCTCCTAGGAAATGACCCAAATCAGATCATCGGCCCCTTTTATAAATAAATCCCTTTTCCTCCAGTTGCTCGCTCGTTTTGCATTGCATACATGGTATGAATATCATTCAAATGTACAAGCTGAACAACAAACTGCAAACAGTCACGTACAAATGCTGTCAGACAATTGCGTGTACTCCGACAATGTAAGATGAATTAACGCCTCATAAATATGCCGTTCTGGTGAAAGCATGCAATTATGGCACGGATGGTCATCATGGGTATCAATAAATTAACCTCTGTAACCAACATGACCAGGTATTTATGGTATTGTTCAGCCTTTGGGAGAAAACGACTTAATTATATAAAACAACGTCAACGCAGCAAAAATCAAACGAAACTCTCCACGATGAAACACGTTCAACTCTGGGAGACAGAAACATCCCTAACAATACCATGATCCAAATTGCATAATACTGTAATCATACTAATACAGAAACATAGACAAAAAATGTTATTTTCAATCCTCTCCTAACTTCGTATGATATGGTATCGATACCTCCTGCTGTCTGTTTTGCAATTGTGGTCATGAGGTCATGGACCTTCCTTGCGAAAATATGAACAACAGTGATCAATACACACTGCACAATATAGAAAGACACTTCATAAGTATATTGCAGCTTGCCAAGTAGGAACGATCTCAGCGTGCTCGCGCAGACGACTTGTCGCTATCGCTATCGCATATCGCCATCACCGTGACAATCCTATTGTACCGCTCAAATGTTTCTTCATTTCCAGTGACTCTCTTGCACTTCATCAATTGCTGTATATGGCTATAATTTCTTAAATACTATGTAGCTTGCTTTGCCGCGGTGGGAACATACTATAAATGTACAGGCGACGATCGACAGTAGCAAACTGCCTTCATGCAAATCAATGTACCGTAAGTGTCGTATTTTTTTTTAAGAATATGATGGGGGCCACTTTTACCGCACTTACCACGCTTACGGTTTGAGACGAAAACAAATGATGTTTAATATAATCAAACTTGCGTGTGTGTGTTTTTTTTTAACTCGTATTACGTAGTTTGACCGAAACTGCTGTGCCGCTTGTTATTCTGTAGGCACATTTTATTAACTGCATAACTCTATGCGGTCTACGGGTCTCTGTGTATAAGACCTATTGATTTAACCATCAAGAAGACACTATTATTTTTTATGGCCCTTAAAAAAAAAATTCCCGTTCAAATCATAGGGCGCAGGACGGGGCCGGTCGGGTCCTTTTGGTTAAGTCTATAAGTCCCACAATCAGACGCACGGGCAGAAACACATACGGACACACAAACACGCACGCATTGTAAACGTAATATCCGTCAACCCCAAACTATCTTGACCATGTTGACCATGCGTAAGAAGGAATGATAACAAACAAAAAATCCGTTTTGATGGGGCAAGATTAAAACAGCTTCGTTTAAGAAGTAGCTTGTCGGAATCTGACGTTGCGTGTCAGAATGAATTCCTCTTTTTGCTGGCAGTGGCGTATGATATCGAGGGGCGTGTTGCCAGTGGCATCTCTGAGCCAACAAATACCCGACTTAATACATGTTGAGGAGCCTTAAGCTTTAATATATTGGGCTACTTTGTAATAATCATAATTACTAACAAAAAATGTTGAAGCGAGCGTTACAACTGTGTATACAAAATATTTTTCCTCAAAATGTACAATATGTGAATACGAGAATATAGAGTATATAAGGAAACAGATGATTATTAACCTGGAAATATTCCAATCTAAATGCGTTTTTGTTATTTGCAATGTTTTTAGAGAACTTAATATTTCTCTTACCTTAACCAAACAAGTTTTTATTATTTATTGCTAAAAACGTCATAACATCGTAGACCAGGTTGCAGTGTGAATAGCGTTAACGATATCAGTTATAATCGGTCTGAATCTTACCGATTCCATTCATTATAAACTAATTTTGAAATCGTCAAAGTAAGGCTACAATTCATAAAGCATAGATAGATGTAATGACACCTACATATGCGCGTGTAAAAAAATACGTTTAAAAAACAAGTCCAAATGATAATTAACAGGTGACCATGTTAGTAACTAGTTGAACTCTGGTATGTGAATGTAATTAATATAAATCTATACAACATAACAATTTGGAGTTGAAATCGACGTATTCAACTGTTTTGCCGATCGATGTTGCCAGGCTAGGCAAAACATAGGCAGCTCATAAACGGAGAGGTCATTGTATATTCTTTCGTACAGCAAGTATTTAAGACATGGACACGGTGGGTGTGATCATGATGGTTATTTTAAACACGTCTGTTGACTCGTCCTATACCAAACCAAATATTGTTTTATATTATTTGTGCTCATTACTTGTAAAAATAAATACATTCATGGCACATGAACATTAAACCAAAATAAGCGTTAATGGTCATTGACCATATAACCTCATTCTTAATTGGCAACACTGTTTCACTCCGCTACACATAATCATGTGCATCACTTTACAACATTGTTGGAAAACATACTCTCTTTGACGGCCTCTGTACCTAGTCGCCTTCGTGTACCTGCGGGACCTTTAACCATTTGTCGGGGTTTTTTTCGGTGGCCCTTGTGTTCGTTGATTCTAGATACATGACGTCATTCCTGCCCAGTGGTAGCCACGAGATCTCGCGCGGGTTAGACTCCTGGATCCTCTTGAGTATAGAGCCCCGGCAGGTGGTAGCGGACCGATAGGAGAAGCTGTCTGCGACGATTCCGTCAAACCATAAGCCTTCACAGGCATATCTGCTTCCTTCAGACCCGAACATGTGCCGAGGAGCTGACACTTCAAGAGATATTTCCTCATTCGCCCTTCACACGTCTTTACCAGCTCGGCTGATGACTCTGAAATCGGAGAAACAGAGTCCCATACATAGGGTTTGCCGTTGGGTTACTCAACTTCCAATCTACCGCTGCTACTATATACGGTCCAACACATAGCGAGTGGTTCGGTATGACTGACCACCTCACGTATCAGTCCCCCCACTTGCTGCATTCCTTGACGACGAGGCGGTCTCGTCCTCCTCTTCGTCCTCCGACGATGTCGCGGTTGCCGAAGAGGTTTTGCTCGGGAACTTCGCCCGTCCCATAACGGGCTGCAGAGTGGTCCGATCGATTAGAATGTTGAGAAGTTGCATGCATTTGTCTAACTTGCGATCCATTACTTGGACCTGCATGAAGGAGAGCAAATTGGAAAAAAAGAAGAACAAAAAACAGATAGTGGGGGAAGAAAGAACACAAAGCAAAAAAGAGAGAATGACGCCAAGGAGATCTTGAGAGAAGTGCATTATGAATTGTGCAACGAATACGGGACCAGGGCCCCATAACATAAAGGTTTGCGATCAATCGCAAAATGACAATGGCCAATCAACATCATTGTTGCATGCGCTTTTTGTTCCAAAGATTGACCAGTAGCCAATGAGAATTCGTCTTTAGAATTTGCAGTTGATCGCCAACCTTTATGTTACGGGACGCCGTTCTACTCTTACCATGAACCCTTTTCTTATTTGATTTCATAGTGCCAGGTAGAAATCATCTCAAAACAAGAACATCGTTGAAAAGAGACGAATCCGTGCCTAAGATGTGCATAACAGTTCTTCAAAGATTACATCCCTATATCAATATCCATATTACCAGCGAAGAGGCTGGACTTACTTTGCTAACGTAGGGGCGGGGTGCTAGAGTAAACTGTGATTCTACAAAGAACAAATAGTGATACTAATTTGTAATGCCACTTACAACGAAAATAAGGTCGTTTGTACGCAGATTTATTGTTAAAGTTCCTTTCTATAAGGGTCTACTTCACTATAAACCCAATCTTCGGATCAATGAATCCTCCTACGTCTTTATTCATCTCCTATGTACAATAGATGGGAAGCACCTTGGTTGATTGAGTGTAATGCTGGGTAACAGTTCTTGGTTGGAACCCAATCTCTCCAGAGGGGGAATCGGTGGGACGATCTCCTGCAAAACCCCACCTCTACTTAAAGGGATAGTTCACCCTAAAATTAAATTGGATTTGATAAAAGTTGAAATATGTAAAAAAAGAAAATGTTACTGAAGGTTTGATAAAAGTCCGTAAAAGCATGAGACAGTAACGAATTATTTTGTGACATCACGTGCGAATTGATCTTCCATATTTTGTGTACTATCCTTGTTCATACCTCTATAGGAAAAAAGAAAATTCTTCATAAAAAACACAAAAACATTAATAAAATCATACAGCACACAACACAAGGGAGAGCACCTCGCACGTGACGTCACAAAATTGCAATTTTAAAAGATCATAACTATCCTTTGACGGATTTTCGTCAAACATTCACTAATATGTGTCAATCGAGTTTCTGATTTTATTGACACCAACTTAATTTCAGAATGGAATGTCCCTTTAACTTACGTTCTGCTCGACAGATGCTACTCTTGCCACCACTGTCTGTCGTTTCCTCTCTCCTGTCAACGGAACAAGGAACATCAACAAGATAAGAAAAATGGCAAGGAACGGAGCAAGAAAAGAGACAAAAAGGGCTAATAAACGAAAGATGCACATAATTATAAGGGGATTGGAGATAGAAGGAGTGCGAGAGAAAGGTTAAGAATTAAACAGGGAGATGAATTATATGGAATAGAAGAGATGGTGGTAGAGACAGGGACAATGCGAAAAACAACATCATCATTACCATTCACCTATCCCGTCCTTTAAAGTTTAAACTGTATAGTTTTTCTTTCTTTGCTAATGTAATGTATTAGTTGTACGTGTACTTTTGATAAGAGCTGTTGTTTGTTTGTTTGTTTGTGTGTTGTTGTTGTTTTTCTCTCTAGTGTTGTTCGTAGTGTAAAATATACCTGTATAATTATGTTTTGATCTTTGTATATATATATGTGCATTTTTATGCGAAATAAAGATGAAATTGAAATAAAGTTGGATGTACGTTCTACAACTGTTGGTTGGCAGCTGTCTATCCACCTGTGTTGTAAAAGATGGCAATTCCCTACACACATACTAATTGCATTAACTGAATTATTCCCACATTGTAAAGTCAGATACCATTTGCCAGTGAGTGGTCCAAAAACCGGCCCCTACCCTTGAAACCGGCCCCGCGCATTTCTGCTCAGTGGGCGTTATCGAAGCTTTGATGCACGATTTGTTGCGTATTTACGCATAAGTAAACAAAATGCAAGAGTTTTTGCAGAAAAAACAGGCAAAATGTGGACATATATAACAATTCCACATTTCCGTTCAAAATATCTCTGTCTTTCAACTTGACTTCATACTTCCGTTGTTTTCTAGTCGATCACAGAAAGTTTCCCGTCATTTTGTCATTCTACTCGAATGAACATGGTCGAGACGCGATACTGGTGAAATGTCGGTACTGTACTCGTCGGATTGACGGAGATAAAGCACATTATCCATGTTATCGGTAGGGGCTGGTTTCAGGGTTTAGTGATGTGAATGTGCGACGTTTTATCGAGAGATATTCAAAGCCCAATTAAAGTTCTTTGATCCAAAAATAGTTCTCTCAGGAGCATAATTTTGTGGATCGGTGAATTTTTAGAATTTTATTATTTTACCTGTTCATCTTTGCAGGAATGTATTCAGAAGAGAAAAAGGGGCGGTTTGAGGCCCTGACATCATACTGGGTACAGCTCGATATTCCGAAGTTTCGCCTATTCCGAAGGTTCGTTATTCCGAAACATGTAAATTGCCAATACCTGGATGCTCGTTAGTCCGAAAAAGAAAAAAAAGGTTCGTTAATCCGAGCATTTGTGTCGTTATTCCGAAGGTTCGTTATTCCAAAGGTTCGTTAATCTGAAAATAAAATAGGGTTCATTCTTCCGAAGGTCAATTAATCCGAAAATGAAATAAGGTTCGTTTTTCCGACGGTTCGTTAAGAAGGTCGAACCTTATTTTGTTTTCGGACGAACGAACCTTCGGAAAATCGAACCTTATTTCGTTTTCGGACAAACAAACCTTCGGAATCACGAACCTTCGGAAAAGCGAGCCTTCGGAATAACGAGCCTTTGGAGTATTCGAACCTTCGGAATAACGAACCTTCGGAATAACGAGAGCTCCCCATCATACGTACCAAAGTGAGCGGAGCCAGGCTTCCCCAGTGTAGTGTCTATCCTACGCTGCAGCTCCTTGATTCGCACCATCATGTTCAGGTGACCCTGTGAATACTGCTCGATGACGTCACGAACGTCGTACGGTTTTCTCGCTTGCTGTTATGGTGAAGAAGATGAGGTGTGGAATACAAAAGGAGGTGCGGAATTACCTCAGATATGTTTCCCATTACCATAAAAATAATACAAAAGAAAAAAAAAACACTTCCATAATTGAAATTTGCATATGTTATCTTGCCATATTCGCAGACGGATGGATAACGATCATGATTTTGGCGATAATCGATATACATGTACATCGATCATTTTCCGGATAATTTATAGTATTTAATTCAAAATGTTACTTGTCCGAAAGGAAAATATCTGAAAGCAACGTTTCATGCAATTTTTTAATGGAATATTATGCGGAACATTGTGATATCACGTTTAGACCCTTTTTTGCCATATTGTAACAATATTCCTCGATTGAATCTTTATAGATGCATCGTAGGTATTACACGTCACAACTGCGCAATTATATTGGGTATGGATATTTCACCGAATTCTTCTGTGCATCCGAAGGATAGGCGGATTCGAACATGGGAAATCAAAGAGAAAATCTTTGTAAAAGCGTTCTTCTGTGACTAGATGCAGAGTACAATGAATCTGTATTAATTAAACGGCTGCTGGCACTCCATGCACTTAAACAACCTTTCTGATACTGGTACCACCTATATGCTCACAAAGTACTTAATTTTTATTTATAAATTCCCCAATAAATGCAATCAAGGACCGATCTGTGCTTTATCATTGCACTGTTCTGGAGTTATCACTTTTTATTCTATCAACAAAAATTTGCTCGAAAATGTTGAATTTATTTCATGTAAATATTTTGTTTCAATAATGATATAATCTTTAGGGACTTTCCCAAAACGAAGAAAAGATATACAGCCTTAACAGATCCAGTATGGGCCGATTGTGTCCACTTTTGCTTTCAAGATGAAATTGTTCGTCAACACATCAATGTTGCGGTCCATAGATCGGTCATACTAATGACTATTATGGACATAAGTCTCACAAAGGTCATACATGTAAGTGATAAACATACTCGTACACTCGTCTACATACGCTGCAATTTTTAAGGGTAATTTATACATTTTGATAATAGCAGAAACATAAAATGAACATGTTAGTGAAGGTTTGACGAAAATCCGTCAAAGGATAAAAAAAGTTATGATGTTTAATATGTGACGTCATGTGCGAGGTGCCTCCAATATAATTCCAACGGAATGATTTATTTTCATACAGGTGTGTAAAAACGAATTTCTAATCATGTATCAAATGCACAGGTGTAGGGATGCATTTCTTTTTGAGAAAATGAACATATTAATAAAGAGGACACGACAAAAAAGGAGAGCAGCTTGCACGTGACGTCAGAAAATCAAAATTTTTAAGTGATTATAACTTTCGGATTTTTATCAAACCTTCACTAATATTCACTCATGTCTGCCATGTGTCTGCTTTTATTGAAACCGTCTTAATTTCAGGGTGAACTATCCCCTTAAGCAACTTTGCTTACCTGGAATTTTCGTCTTGCGACGTAATACCTGATCTTTCTTATTGCACGGATTGCATTTTTATGGGCATCTGTAAGTCTGAAAGACGAAAAGAAGAAATGGGAAAAATCGACGTTAGGATTTGTACTTTTACGCTATCACATTATGATTCGATCATGATAACGTGGATAATAAAAATGAGGGGAGGGGAGGTTACAGGAGTGAAGAGAGGGGAGGGGATAGGGGGGACATGGTAGGAGGGGATGTAGAAGTCGTATGAAAGGCGAAATTTACGCCAGGAGGACAGAAAGCAAACATAAAAGTAATTGTTATTGGACACATAGGGAATACTTTGAAGGAGTGCGTATATGCGAGTATGTATGTGTGTGTGTGTGTGTGTGTGTGTGTGTGTGTGTGTGTGTGTGTGTGTGTGTGTGTGTGTGTGTGTGTGTGTGTGTTTGCATGTGTGTGCATGTGTGGTGCGTGCGTATGTGTGTTTGTGTTGGGGAAAAGAAAAGGCTGTTGGAAGGGGAACGCGTTCAGGGTTCAACCCTTACATTACGAAGCCTTGAGTATCCCACTCGCCTACCACAAATGTTCATGCCGATGGTAATGAGAGGGTTAATACTTACGTGGTTATTGTTTCAGGCACGTAGGGAAGGCTATAGGTGTCGCTCTCGTCATGGGGGTCCAGGCAAATTATATCACCCATCTTCATGGTACGTTGCGAGCTATCTGACACAGACTGCTCTACCGCCCTCTTGCGGTTCGGATTACCTAGAAAGCAGTAAGGAATATAGAATACATGTACCGAAGTGTGACATCATTTGAGCATTATTGTCAAGACAACTGGTTCTAAACAATGCGGGTATAGCGAGCAGTGGTGATCACAGCGAGGACTCTCATATTGGGAATGCCCGACACTAGCCCGATAAACAATATCGAACCGCTGAACCTCTCCCTGGAATGAGTTTGTTTAGAGCCAATTGTCTTGACAACATGCTCATATGACAACACCTTTTCGGTACTATAATTGTCCACTCAGTAATGTGTAAATCACGAGCCAGTACTACAAAAGCTACGATTGATCTTACGATCGATAGACCAATCGTACGACTGGCCTATCGATCGTACGACTGATATCAGTCGTAAATCCGTATCACATAGAATCGACGATCGATATCGATCAATACTTGCAATTCATATTGGTCGTAGCTTATGTGGATATATCGTAACCATACGACTGATTGCAAAATCATGCATAGGCTTGGACTTGCAATTGATAACAGTGATGATTTGTGATACGGTTAGTTGCAATAGATAGCAGCTGACACGGGCCTACGAATCATAGGGCGACTCTCCCCCATGGGTCAGGAAATGGTTACAATGTAGGCCCGCGGTGAAATCATGAGCATGATGACCTCTCTAGCTCGATGCCTCTTGATGAGAGCATATTTTGAGATCACTTTGTGCATGATGTGCTATAACTTAAACCAGGTCTCTCAGAGCAGACAATTTGTAAACTTTGAGTTGCTTGTGTTTAAGAATGTGTGATGCACCATGGGTAAAATAATTCTTCACAATCTATAAAGAAATCCCATTCACCATCAGTTCATTTTGGCACACAAAGGGTTATACCTTAATGTTTATAATAATATTTTTTTCTAAAAGCGCTTTCAAATCGGAATGAGAGCAAATGATTAATGATATAATGATCATTATGTATGGTTGATTGTAGGAAAGTCAAAGACGAAGAAAAGGCATACTATGACTAAGAAGAAGAACAAGAAGAAAATGAGGAGGAAGAAAAAGAAGAAGCAGATGAAAATGAAGAAGAAGTTAAAAATCCAGAGAAAGAAAACGAGGACAAAGAAGAAACAATGTACCTGCCGTTGGCTCTTCCATGTAACAGACCATGTCGCCGCCGGCGCCGGCGGCAGCCACAGCCATCGATCCGGCGAGGTTGCAGGCCACCCCACTGGCAATCAGCGGCGAGACTTTCTCCATGGGCGACGCGTTGGAGTTGGCGTTCTGGTTGGACGACGGCTGCTCACACAGCTCCAACAGGGTCGTGGGCAGGAGCGCCTCTTTCAGGCTCAGCTTGGAGCTTTTCCGTCGCTTGAGGGCGAGATGAGGCTTGACCGAGTTGACGACTCCAGATATCTGGTTAGGCACGAAGGAGACGGAGTTCGTTGGACCGTCCGGGTTCGCCGTAGCGGGCGCCAGATGGATCTTCCACGTGGCTTCGGATTTGAATCCCTGCTGTGTGGAGGCGAATAACCTCCAGGCACACTTTTGGGAGAGACAGATATTGGCTCATGTCCAGCTCATACATATTCATCGACGTCGCAATGATCCCATAATTTTAACTTTTACACTTCATTTATCTACCTTGATACACGGTTTTTCCATTCGACGAAATCATCAATATACTAGTGAAAATCAAGTGTTTGTTTTTTTACGTTTCTTGAGGTCAACGTATACATATTCAACAACCAAATATTGGGGCCATTCCTTAAATACGTTATTGCGTTTATCCGTTTAATAAATTGTATACCCCGGCAGCAATTTCGTTTGCATTCTTAATGACTAAAGAACGTGCGTTCTCTCTTTGTTTTTGTTTTTTGTATTGAAAGGACAAAATAAGATATCAATGTGTACACAGAGATAGAAACAGCAATAACCAATGAGGTCTGGAAATCGTACCGACATACACCTGTACACGGAACCAAATTATTCAAAACTCAGTTAGAACTTGAGTTTAAGTTACAGAGGATGTGTCAGAAGGACATACGATCGGGAAATGTGGCGTTCCATGGCAGCGGAACTGCTGAGAGCAGTTGGCACTTGAAGAAGGGGAAGTTGGAATGGATGTAGGATTCGGGCGTGCTTACCTGGATAAGGGTAGCAGCTGCAGGAATTTGACGACTAAAATGCTTTTGCCTTTGTTTGTGTTGAACCTTCAGAGCAAACCCTGAACCTAATATACCCTGTGAATGAATGGAACACGTAAAGCGAGGCAATCATTATGACTATAGATGATCGAAATTGTAATATGTAGTTACTTCACAAAATACTGTCTCGTATGCGATGTATGTAGCGTCCAAAGACATTATGACTTGCTATCTACAGATCTATAAAAACTGTTCTTATCAGAAGCCATCGCTGAAATGAATCACAAGTCCTAACACATGTTTTTACGTGAGATACGACCAACATCTCTTGATGGCAGAAGTTTATAGTTGATTTATAGTACGTAGAAATGGTCTGAGAAGAGGCAGCATAAGAAGCAAAAGGAGAAGAAGAAAAGAAGAAAAAGAAGAAGTAGAAGAAGAAGAAGAAGAAGAAGATGGAGAAGGAGCAAGAAGAAGAAAAAGAAGAAGAAGAAGATGAAGAAGAAGAAAAAGAAGAAGAAGCAGAAGAAGCAGAAGAAGCAGAAGGAGAAGAAGAAGAAGGCGAAGAAGAAGGAGAAGAAGTAGAAGAAAAAAGGAGAGGTAGAAGATGGAGAAGAAGAAGTAGTAGTAAAAGTAGTAGTAGTAGTAGTAGTAGTAGTAGTAGTAGTAGTAGTAGTAGTAGTAGTAGTAGTAGTAGAAGTAGTAGTAGTAGTAGTAGTAGTAGTAGTAGTAGTAGTAGTAGTAGTAGTAGTAGTAGTAGTAGTATTAGTAGTAGTAGTATGAGCAGGGTTGTATTAAGAGCAGAAGTATATGTCTTATTATAGCAGTGGCAGTAACATCAATATGAGTAGTGATAGTAATAATGGCACTGATTCTAGTAATATCAGTATTCGCATGATTAGTATTGATACTAATAGTACGAGTAACCGTGGCAAGAGTCGTTATACAAGTTTCTGTCTTGGACAGTGGAAAGTTCCCCTTTAATCTCCACTTAGCACTAATGGCCTTGCTGTTCATCATCGCGGCGGACTGACATCCTGTGATGACATCACTCGAGCCATCTCGCCATGTGACGTCAAACCAAACAATGACGTCACCCACTCTAATCGAGGACATTCGGCCACAGAGAGAGAGAGAGAGAGAGAGAGAGAGAGAGGGGGGGGGGGGGTTGGGAGGGAGTGGTGGAGGCGAGAAGTGGAAGGGAAGAGAGATGAGGGAAGGATAAAAGAGGCAAGCAAAATGGAGGAGTGCAGACGAACGGATAACAGACTTGACAAGGGTGAGAAAAGGAAAGGAAATGAGAGGAGAAGAGAGTGACGAGGAGAAGAGGAGAAGAGCGTGCAAGATTTATAAAGGATTATGTATATCATAATGTAAAGATAATGTAGGGTAACGCAATAACAGCAAGACTGAGGGGAAACAAAAAGAGAGAGAGAGAGTGAGAGAGAGAGAGAGACAGAGAGAGACAGAGAGAGCGAGAGACAGAGAGGGAGAGTGAGAGAGAGAGAGAGAGAGAGAAAGACAGAGAGGGAGAGTGAGTAAAATAGAGAGGGAGAGAGAGAGAGAGAGAGAAAGACAGATAGGGAGAGTAAGAGAGAGAGGGAGAGAGAGAGGGAGAGAGAGAGAGAAGGGGGGGGGGGGGGTGAAGCCATATACATATATATAAACCTTGCCCACCAATTAATTAACGGGAGGGCAACATCTTGCGATGGTGTATTTCCCTCGTTTCCATCCCTCCTTGACTCCATTCACAGACGCCATTCCATAGATTACGATAACGGTTCTGTTTTAATGTTTCCATATACTAGTCTCGCGATACAGCAGTTTCTCGTCAATTCGACGTAATATCTATGGTTTAAGAGTCACGCTGATATCCATACACATGCACTGATAGACCAACATCTCGCTCAATAGTTGTAATGTTAATTTCATGTGACCAATGATTTTATATGCTTACTTTATTGCAAATGTCAGAAACTATCATCCATCCACTTGATAGGATTCCTTCTTTTAATAATTACAGTAATCAAACATCTATTGAGTCATAAGGACTGTTTGTTTTGTCATTGCCCTCTCTCCCACTCTTTCTCTTTCTGCCTTTCTCTCTCTCTCTCTCTCTCTCTCTCTCTCTCTCTCTCTCTCTCTCTCTCTCTATATATATATATATATATACATCATCCATCCCCATGATAGTATTCCTACTTTTAATAATCACGGTAATCATACATGGAGCCATAATAGATGGTCGCCCACGTTTATACTTGTTATCATGCAGATATGACAAGTAAGTCTGCTCTAAGAAGGCAGTGAGAGAACATTCCACCATGTGCACCTGCTTCTATTGGGCACGCTGTAAAATGGCTTTACATCCGGTACCCTTCACAACTTCATGAACAGATCCCAGTTTGCATGCTAGTAGTATTCAATCAGTGGATTGTCCGACCATGGTGTAACTATGAACTGGCTTATTGAGTCATGAGGACTGTTTGTTTTGTCATTAACCCTCAATGTACCACGTGTGTATGTCTTAACCAGTAATGCACATAAATCCCATAGAGCAATGTTTTATTAGGCACAGGAACGCTTGGAAAACCATGAGGAAATGTTCTTTTTTTTACACAATCACGACGAATTACCTGGTAAGTTTTCGCTTGCGAGACTGCAAGCTTCGTCAGACCGTCATAGCTGTAGTAGTTGTCGTAGCTGGTAATTCTTCGTGATTGTGTAGAAAAGAACGTTTTCTCATGACTACACACCAATCAGATGAACCTCTTTAGTGAGCTTGGAAAACCGCTATGAATCTGCATTGCACTCGTTCACAGTATTTCGCCAAAAGAAACTTCGACCGTGCCAATGCCAGGTCTTTTTCATGTACTACACTAAACAAAGCAAGCGTGTGTTGCAATCATTGCTATGTCTAAGTTATGATTCCCATTAAAGTGTTCGTATACACGTCTGCATTTCATCAAGTTGATCTCCTGAAGACGGACAACCAATCTGTTCGAAACGTCGAGTCTACTTCTCTACCCATCAGCTCTTCATTATTTCTGGTCAACAGTCCTTTTAAGGACTACACTCATTTCGAAAGAATACTCTACTTTCAAATCTCCACTTTCTCGCCTTTCCGATTCACCTCAAATTTCTATCCACTTTTCTCATCTCAGTCCTCCCAGGACTTTACACATGGTGTACCGTAAACCTCTTTCGTGATTGATCATACCACCATGTTAACCTTCAAACATCATCCAAGTTGATCTCGTTGTTTGTCTACTGTCTACTGTGAAAGTCGGATAATGACGCTAACATGTAGATTTTATTTAAATTAGTCTGCGTTAGGTCCTTGATAATCGTGACCTACGTGGAAACTCTTCTTCGGACATGTTCATCTACTCACCCACCCCATTTTCATGATGTTGTACACGGTGGCCTTAAACGTAGGCTGTTGCTTGTTTGTCTGTTTACTGTGAACGCCGCGAAAAAAAAATGTAAACCTACCATAACACTTGTTCATTGGCAAAGGGCTGCGATTTTTCTTCCTCTTAAAAGTACTTGATTTATTTTACTGGGCTTGTTATGCAATATAACCTATTTCGGCATAGAGTTGAAAAGGGGGCGAACAAATCAAATTAATATACTTCGCTTTTTAAAAGGTCAAACTGGTGAACATCACGTTGTTTATGAGGTATGAGAAACAGACATTTAGTGTAATGTAACCTTTGCTTCGGTTGATGTCAAACCCAGCAAAACAAGTTATGATGATGCTAGAAAGTAGCGGATAGAGACGATAGTAATTACTGCGTCGTCACCGAAATTACCGACTAGGGTCATGGTATTCCACATCGTTAGATACCAATTTACGAAAAAAAAGGCATAAACATGAAAGGGTTGTGTGTGTATACAAATAATAAGATAACATATGTGATTGCCGAAGCGGGTCAAGATGTAGTTTAACCCTATACATGCTAGATGAACTGATGTGCTATGGGAATAGTGTGTAAGAGGTTAATTGTCGATAAGGTCACATGTACCAGTCAAAACCTCGCTCTATTGGATGTGTTTTCATTACTTTTGTAAGAATGCATCAAAGCTACGATATGTGCCCGATTACGACGATTAGTAATTCGTAGCTGATCATGCTTTTTTTTTTTTTTGGGGGGGGGGGGATCGCGCGACAGTTGGAACCTACAAGTCGTGAGTGATGGTACCCGACAGACACTCACAGATCGTGGGAGATCGGCAGGCAACCCAACCATGCTAACATTGTGTGGTGTTGGTCTTGCTCAAGTTGATTCCTATCACCACGAGTAGATATACTAAGCTGAGATCTTTCGCACGATATGATTCGATTATTACGATAGGCAATTAATCGCATTGGTCGAAGACAATCGTTTGAACCGTTCCAAATTTCTACGATCAACACGATCGCCACGACTGACATTAAGAGCTGACAAGATCTGACAAGATCACCACGACTACTCCGTGATTCGCATCACTAATAAAACGGTGTCGAGAATCGTGATAGTAATCATATAGGTTCATAACATGAGTCGCGTTCATGTGCCTTTATTCCAACATATATATATGGCATACGTTACTTCAAAAGTGTTCCTTCTCATTCGTGATTGTCATTACATACAAAACGACAATTGCTTATAAGTGTACAATACCATCGCTGTCCTACAATGCGTTGTACGCTTAATTATATTTCATCATAGTGGCACCTTATCTAAGTACGAGTATGAAGCATCAGACTATAACGATGCTTTATCCAAAGGCACATCCAGACAAGGAAAAACTAGCCTCTATGTTCAGACTTATTTGCAGACCGATAAGAGTTCGTGCCGCTCACGTGGACACCTAGTACCTCTTTGACCAATTTGTCATGCCAATTAAGCTCCGAAGAAGCCCCTATCATAATGGTTTGCGCTTCTCGCTCGAGGTTGACAGGGAGATGGAAGGAACCGTGCGTCTCTGGCTGGCTAAAATCACCGTGATCACACAAGCAAAGCAGCATTTCAAAATAAGCTATTAGCTGAGCGTTAGAGTGGCTAAGAGCATGCACCTGATATGACATGATAACGTGTATCTGTCTCAGGCTATTAAGCTCTTTACCCGCCGAATGAGATCTCTCAGTCAGGGTGTCGTCTCTGAGAGTGTAGTGATAGATATGTAGCCCCCCCCCCACACACACACACACGCACACACACACATACACGCACAAACACACAACCTCTGTCAAAATATTAATGACATATGGAGGGCCCGTATCACGGAGATAGGGTTGCAATCACTCGGAAAAATTGCTATCTTCATTAGCAGAGTATCTAGCAGAGTCTTGGAGAATTTATTTATGTATTTTTCAGTCCATAGGTCCATAGTTTCACCAATATCTATAGCGTCGTGTGATTGATCTATCTGTTGTATCATCAATTCTCACTACTATATTTGCGATAACGCACAATACTGAAATGAATATATATGGTATTCTCTTTCGAAAAAGTGGTGGTGGTGGTGGTGGGGGGGGGGGGGGGGGTGGTATACTCCAATTCAAGGATACGCTGCGATATTTAATAACGCAATAGCACAATGACGACTTCGACTGTATACGTGTTTGTGTGTATTGACGCATCAGTAATGTATTGAAATACTGTGAAGTAGTTCTTTCACTGAAAAAGACAAAGTATCACTGGTTTAGTTATTATGGTTTCATGTAAGGCCATAAGAAGAGGCTAACATACATGGGATATGGTCTCTATTGGATTTTGAACCTTTCCCTGCATTTCTTTTTAAAAAAACTGGATAATACTGTCACTTCGATAAACAAAAATGAATTATACAATCAGCTTTGTTTATTCTACTTCTCCTGCTACATTGTCCTGCATTGTAGATATGTGTATAATGTGTGTAGATTTGTGCGTGGGTGTGTGAGAGTGTGCATGTGTCTGTGTTTGTTTGGAGAAACTGCTTTAGGACATGTGGTATGTGTGGTTACGTATTCCCCGTATTCGGATAAACACCTTACAGCTCTGTCTCACTTTATCATTTTCGTTCGTTATATTTTTTTTTTGCACATTTAACTCCCTAGCTCAAATTAATCAGCTAATGATATATGTTTATTGTCGTGTTTATATAGACTCGACGCTGTTTTTTTTTTTTTTTTTTTTTTTTTTATAGATCCCTAATATTCCGCGTGAGCAGATGTACATGGATAGTGCTAGCCGTATAGGCCATTTCATGGTATTGGTGGTTTCTTTGCTGCTTTCATTGCGGGTGATCCATTATGCTACTATCCTACACCTTACAGCTCTGTCTCACTTTATCATTTTCGTTCGTTATATTTTTTTGCACATTTAACTCCCTAGCTTAAATTAATCAGCTAATTATGTACGTTTATTGTCATATTCGTAAAGAGTCAGCACTTCTTTTCTATTTAAGATCCCGCATGTTCTGCGTGAGCAGATGTACATGGGTAGAACCAGCCGTATAAGCCATATTCATGGTATTGGTAGTTTATTTGCTGCTTTCATTGCGGGTGATTCATTATGCTACTTAGCAATTCGACAGAAATACGTCACTCGAGCAACTTGAATGATGGGATTAATTACCCCATGTCCTTGTTTCTTAACTCCTCATTGTACAAAGAGAGAGAGAGAGAGAGAGAGAGAGAGAGAGAGAGAGAGAGAGAACGAGGGAGAGAGAGGGAAAAGAGAGAGAGAGGAAGAGAGAGGTAGGGGGAAATAGAACGAGAGATAGAGAGAGTGTATGTGTGTGAGATAGAGAGACAGACAGACAGAGAGAGAGAGAGAGAGAAAGAGAGATAGAGAGAATGAGAGAGAGAAGAAAGAGAGAGAGAGAGAGAGAGAGAGAGAGTGAGAGAGAGAAGAAAGAGAGAGAGAGAGAAGAAAGAGAGAGAGAGAGAGAGAGAGAGAGAGAGAGAGAGAGAGAGAGGGAGAGAGAGAGAGAGTTCGTGCATACTGTATATGTGGCGGATATAATCAAGCTCGAGTCAACACACCATTTTTGAAGTGTATGCAAATATTATGTCCAGCATTGTCGTGATTGTCCAGCATTATACCTATATGAATATTGAGACATCTTTTTTTTATTATTGTATTGATTGGAACTTAGCTTTACATTAAACTATAGGACTTTCCCATAGTTTGCAATACATCCTCAATTCATTTTTGTTATATCAGATCTTAATGCTGAGGTAACGTAGCTGCAATTATTGTGCATTTGTTGGGCATCAATTTTGCAATGAACTTTCAAATCAATTACAAAAAAATACGTAATCACTTTTCTCCAATGTTTGTAAACTATCACCAATGGAACCTATGCATTTGCAAACCGTACTTTTCTATTGTTTTCAATATATCATTCATTGATATCTTTCAATGATGCTGTAACTTTGCAGGAAGTATTTTAATTATGTTGTTTATTTTCAATTTAAAGAATTATTGGGGAAAGAAAAATCAAGATTAATATTGCCTTTTCTTAAAAATTACATTGTTGTCGCTTGTCACTTTTAGTTTAGCACTAATACTCTCCCAGCGAGAAAATACACTATATGTGTTACATGAAACGAAATTTACTTGCAAGATGTTCCATTCCGTTCGCTGAAGAGGAAATACACTATGACGACCCAAACGAGGTTATTATTGTGATAAGCGGAAATGGCAGATCGCTTTCCTAGAATATAATTGTTCAAATGCTTGGTAATCTGTGTACATTATTATACATCTTTATTTTGAGATTAGATAGCGACCGTGACTCTCGAGGTGATGATGCAACAGGGATTTTACCAAAATCACACCTCATAAGCCATTGGCTTTCTGGTGATGTCTTATATTCATTGTTCATGAAAGTTGTTTAGTTTTGTTTGTTAAAGAAATAAGGAATTGAATTGAATTGAAATTAATCGCACTTTCAAAGCAAAGCATTTCATACTCACCGCCGGCAGAGCAAAAAATGAGATGGCAAATATGGAAAAACAGGAAGCGATCATCTTGCCAACCCAAGTATTCGGGACCTTGTCCCCATACCCGATGGTTGTCACGGTAACCTAGAAACAAAAAAGATAGAAATGAGAAATTCATAGAAGGTCTAACTTAAACCTTTCCTAGAAGCATGAAAATCACTGGATGAAAGTTGACTTTTACAAATCTACTGTCTGAAAAATCAAATATTTAAACATATTTTTATGAACTATCAATACACCCACTTTTTTCGTAAAGCTTCATTAGTGCTAACTTTTGAAAGAAATAAACTTTATGCTAAAATCGTTAATTTTTGCATACATCTGTGTGTCTAAAAATGTAAAAAGACAAGATAATAGGAGCTTTAACAAAAACATAATATATGTCCCTGGTTCAATTTTCATGAAGTTCTTTCCTTAAAGGGATAGTCCATGTTTTTTTTTTCTTGAAGTACTTGCTTCATACACATCATTGGGTTCCGGACCGTCATAGTTATATCATGAAAACCTTATGTGTTTTGTATGCAATTGTGCTGTCTTTTGCTTGCTGGGTAAGTGAGCTGGATTCAATATAATGCACACACACACACACACACACACACACCTTTTTTTATTGTGATTTCATTTATATAAAATAACATGTCATTTCTTTTTACGAAGGTGAACTTTTTCTATCAAAATACACATAAAAAATCCCAAAAAACATTAATTACAGTACTTTTTTTTTTAGTCATTTAAATTTTGGATTTCATCAGTTGACCTTTACAACCTATTACAATCTAAATTTCTTACTATCTAAATTACATACACGCATACACATACACAGACACACATACACACACACAGACAGACAGACACGCAACACACACACACATACGCGCGCGCATGACCACAAATAACGTCATCTCCTACTCATACATGTTTCCATACTAACCACACCCCACCAAAGTGCATCTGCATAGGTTTCAAATTGGTGAATGCCCTTTGCATCTATATGGTCCTTCTCTGCCAGGTAGACGAAATACGACGTGAAAATAAGAGTCAGGAACCCAATATACAATGTGGTTATTAATTCCTGGAAGGAAAGAACAGAAAAGAAACACATATGCAAAACATTGGGAATAATGTGAGTTAATACGTCAATCCTGCACTTACTGGTATCACACGTATTTAGTCGAGATTCAAAATGGTAAACAGAAGCATGCACAGCTAAACTGACGCCAAATTACTTCAGTGCTCTTTACCGAATTCAACGAGAACAACAAAATACCCCATCAGGTCCATATACAAATAAATGATATATGATTACGTTTTTCATTGTATAAACGAATATAGTATCATTATTCAATATTGTCTCCCAAATGGTTTTTGCGACAGTATTTTTACACAGACCCCACAGAACAGCATATGAACTGACCCATATATTAGTGAAGGTTTGATGAAAACACATACGTCTGTTAAAAAATATCCATAATTAACAACAAAAGAAAGCAATTTGTGGAATAAAACAGCGCACAGCATTTGGAAGAGCACCTGGCGCGTGACGTCACAAACTAAAAATGTTAAAAGATCATAACTTTCTTGTCCTTTGACGGATTTTTGTCAAACCTTCACTAAAATGTTTTGTTCATGTTGTTGCTTTTAGTGAAACCAAGTTAAATTCGGAGTTGACCATCCTTTTAAGACATCGGGCTGCTTGGCGTGAAATTAAACACTTACAACATCTCATTTTCGAAACTAGACAGTTTAGGGTGAGCTATTCCTTTAAAGTTATTACCTGCCGATGAATAAAAACGACCGATCCCAATAATCGCCAGGTCCCGCCTTGGCGGTCTATGTGTAACATACGAAGAATCTGCAGAAATCGAACACCCCTGCGCAGAACAACGACACAAAAGAAACAGCAGAGAATAAGCAAATATGTAAAGAAATAATAATAACAACAATATAAGGGATAATGACGAACAGCAAATACTAACACTCTGAATAAATCGCAGACACCTGCGAAGAACAAGAACATCAACACAAATAGAAGAAAATAAGCAAATACATGTACGTCGAAAACAAGAGAGGTGTAATGATGAAAGTCGCAACTGACCTAGTGCGCTTATAAATATAACTACAAGTTTTCGAAATATAACCATCTGGGCAGTATTGGGAATATGTTTGTTATTCGTGTACAAGGCTGATATCGCCTTTGCTAGTTTTGAATGTTCACCAGTATAAACCTCAGCGGCTACATAGGCTAGGCACATCGGTTAAAAGAGAGGGTGAAATCCCTTTAGCTCCGTCAGATGGAATACTCGCTACAAGAGCATTGCATGTACTGGAGGAGATAGGAGATAGTTGTTTATTAACCTACCGTTCAGCCTATTCCATCTTCCTTGACCATAATGACCGGACCAATCTATCTTTAGACTCATTAGCCTCTTCACCATGCACCCATTCGGAGCGTATAATACTGATATATTCACAATATAAATCACCAATTTGGTTGATGAGATCCTTTATAAGAGCATGGGAGATATTTTCCAATATCATCCAGGCTTTGAAATATGCTTAACCCTATCTAGCCTGGGGGGGGGGGGGCAAAAACAGCCCCCCCCCCCCCCTCGACATTTTTCGCAATAAATTTGTAACGCAAAAAGATGACGCCGCGACGTTCTCACGCAACTTTTAAGACCAAATTTGCGTCACGGGGGTACGCGGTTCGGAAGTTACGTAACATTTTGTACGTGCATGTCAGACCAAAAATTGCTCAAAAACGTGATTTCGTGTACAAATCCAATGCAAATTCTGTATCTAGCCAAAATTCATAAATGTATCATTATCTTTAGTTTTACTGATGAAAAACAATGAATTTCATGTTATTTATGACTGAAATAGTGTTGCCAATGATTTCCATTGAAAAAACAATGAAAAACATAAGGTCGAAAAAACAAAGAAATACATAAGAAATTAAAAAAAAACAATAAAATACATAAGAAAATCTTTGATATTGCAATTTTTTTAAATCCTTATTTGATAATAATCCTAAGAAGAATGTCTGGACTGAAATCTAGCAGTTTTGGGGCTATATTTAAAGATTTACAACCAAATTATGATTTTATGCATCTAATTAGCATAATTAATTAATAAAAAATAAATTTGAATAATTTTGGTGCAATTGACAATTGAATTGTGGAGATTACGTCATCGGTGACGTACGTGCCAATTTCCGTCGCGATCGCGCGATCAACGGTCGAGATCTTAGGGGGGGGGGCTGCTTTTGCCCCCCCCCCCCCCCCCCCCCAGGCTATGCGATTTCAAAATAGCCCGGGCTATATAGGGTTAAGAAAGGATTGTACTTTGTTTTACAAAACACATCGTGCGACGATTTTGAATGTGGGCATTTTATGCGAATGTGTCACATGGTTACGGGGTACGGGACATTTGATGCTGTATTAAGCGCAGTAATACTTGGCCGTGCACTGTACTTTGATGGATGTTCTATTGTAATTATGAAATATAAGACACATATCCCTGTAGAAATATTTCTCGGTAGACAAAAACTTAACGAAAACACGCGATGTCTTGATATGAACAAGAAAATGGAACGTATTAAGGTTTCATGAACATGTGCGCAAGCGTTGACCCCCAACCCGCGCACGCCCGTTCCATCATCTATTTCATCCTGTGGGAGTAACCTGCATGAGAACTTTCAAATAATTCATACTGTAATCATACTCCCGCTGAAGGCATGTTTACATTGCACTCAATTTCAGTTTAAGACACTCTTGATGAGAGCGAACCGACCATTAATGCAATCTGTATCGGGTCTTAGCGGCAGGTCCCGAGGGGGGAAGCCGCTGGGGAAATTAACTGCCTTATCATGCTTTCCTGGCTGGTGTAAGTAGGTCTAAGATATGATAATTTGTGCCAAGCATAAAGGGCCCGCGGAAGGTGTGAGGGAAGGGACTCCGTGAGATCAAGCTATAATACCCCGGTGCCTAAAGGCTTAGCCACGCTAACAGAACTAGTCTAGATTACAGGCTGCAGAAGGTATATTTGTTGCTCACTTTGCGCTTTATAACCACAGTTGAAGACTACGCGTGTTGCTCCTCCAGCACACTCGTCTGTATGTATCAGAGATGAATTGTGAATGATAGGCAAGCTTTTGAGGGCAGACTTTGATGAATTTTATGAGAGTTTGTAAGAAAATTATAACCATTAAAAAAAAGAACTTAGGCTAGGAATCACTAGAGAGACGACGAAAGATGACGATGCAAACGTGCCCGTGAAAAACAGAAACGTTTTCCCGCCTATATAGGCCTTCCCCTTCACCTTCGTTCCCAAGTTTTCCCAGGGTTACATCCCTTTACTAGAAAGATATTATATCGACCTTTTAAGTATTTTCAAGTGATCTAGTCCACCTTCTAATGTTTATGGTGTAAAATCAAGATGCGATTGGACTCTTTGTTTTCTTTCTTTTTTGTCTGCATAAAAACAAAACGTTAATTACCAGCTTTAAATTTGCTATTGTGGAGAAAGTTCCTATACAATCTTTTCTTTCATTTCCAATGTTTTTCAATTTTACAAAATGTTTTATTTGACCTCCACAAGCGCTACATTGTCTTTAAATATTCAAATGTTTGAAATAGAGACATTATTTTTTTAGCCAAACGACGAAAATATCGAACTAAAAGGGAAGCAAGGCACCACAGTATTCTTTCTGACTAAAACAAGGGGTTTGATAAATTTGTGCACACACATACACGGACACAGACACATACACAGCATTTCTGCCAGTGAATGCGTAGCGTTTTGGTTTCTAAATAGATCATAACAGCTTTTACGATTTACTGAATAGCATACCGAAATAGTCATAGATAAATTGGTGCCACCTAAACACGTGTAATGTATCGACTACATTAATTGTGACGAGCACATATAGATAAACACGACGACAGATAACACGGTTGCGACTTGCTTCGTTGATCTCTAGACGACAAGTGAGTCTTTTATTAGCCATCCTCGATAGAGGGCGTTTAGTATGTTAGCATTACACATTTGTACATAAATACATTACACATGTTTGTATGACCTTGCCACACACAAGTTATGAAAGAAACAGTTTACTCATAAAAAGACGCGTGCCGTGGCTCGGTTTGTTGTGAAATTACAAGACCGTATACTATGGATATAATTGATCCCTGTGCGACATGTTGTTGATATTAACATCTTTCAGCAGACAGCGAACCTTGTCTCGTATTTGGAAAGTCATCAGTGTGCGTTCCTAAGAAAGGTCAAGCTGTTTTGTATTTCGTAATTTCTCGCAATTAATAACGTAAACGTTCGGGCTTTGGGAGCGTAGCTCATTAAAGCAGTGCTATATTCATCTGATATTAGAGCAACTGCAGTTTTGTATGTATTATTTCTGTGTTGTGGACATGATGAAAATTATTACATACAGGCTTAAAATAGATATAATATAATTTTATTACGATGATGACTGATAAGGATATATATATATACAGGCAGAAGGAGGAAGTTGGGCACGAGAAAGAAAAGCAGTGAAGAACAGAGGAATTCATATTTAAATGGGGTGAGCATGGGGTGAAAGGAAAAATATGGAAATACATGGGAAGATATTTTAATAGAAGGAGAAGAAAAGAACAAAGAGAAATGGAAAAGGGATAGAAAGAGAGTGTGATAGATTGTGGCAGATAAAGACAAGAAAGAGATGACTTGGGAGAAGAAAGAGAGATACAAATGGAGGGATAGGGAATAATATCGTAGATTATACGGGAGGGGTGATATAAGGAGAGAAGAAAAGAGGAGAAAGAGGGAGAGCGCAAGAGAGAGAGAGAGAGAGAGAGATAGAAAGAAAGAAAGAAAGAAAGAGAGAGGGAGGGGGAGGGAGAGGGAGAAGAGGAGGGGTGGAGAAACATACACAATCTCACTGGTTACACCATGCAGTCCTTATTTGTAAATGTTACGAGGATCTCGCTAAGACATTTACTGTATCAACATATGGGGTTAAAAATATTTGCAATTGGCACGTTTCCGAGCACAATTTACATTGCCCAAAATAAGGAGCTTTCATCGAAGATATGAACATTGATATTGCAAAATCGGCTAGTTCTGAAATCTATTTCAGAAATTATTTGTCAGCCCAGACAGCCAGGACTAAGTAGAACAAGTATTTTATAGTGTTTGATACTGAAGTGTTGCTCAATTTTCATGAATTGTTAACGTTATTGTTGCATTGCTGCTCGGAAGATTTTTTTTTTCCGGATAAAAAGACAAAAGTGGATCTATTTGTTATGTTTATGTTTTTGTAAATTTTGCTAAAAGCAATTTGCGACATACAACGAAGTATAGATGATATGATACGGCTTAACTGTATTAAGATATTTGTTACAATTTAAGCATTTATAACGGATTGACCCGTAGAGCGTGGACATGGTGGATGTATTTATGTAAGTATAAATACACGGTTATCATGGTTATAAGTTGTAATGACAGCATCGGCGCCAAATGATCTGCCAGAAACATGACAAAAGCGAAGGCAAAATCTAGCTGCAAAATCCCCGGGGCTTGCCATCAAAGACCACGCATGTCCCCCTTGTGTAATTGCGGCATTCTCTGTCAGGTGCAATTATAATCGGCGATATGAAACATACGCCAATGAATCTTAATAATTGGGGTATTACGGCCTGGCGGTTGGCATCGTAGATCAATCAGAATTTGGAGATAAATGAGCATCGGAGATAATAGAAAGCTCGTTGCCCTGATCATCCACACCGATGGTATTGGTCTATAGCCTTGGTGGTGACCTGTTTCTTGAATCGTGTATGGATGTACAGTATGGTCAATGGATTCGTGCAAAGTATGCGTAGGTTCGTGTCCTTGTTTCGGTGCAGAGATAACATAAGCGATGGAGGAGATGAAAATAGAAGGCGGATTGGGAGGAGAAAGAGGTCACGTGGAAGAAGAGGGGGACAAATAGAGGAGAAGCTGTCGCTTAATGACAGGTGATTGACATGCATGAGGTTGTCTTTTGATTCATTTTAAAGATGAGGTATCATATGAATGATTTCCCTATACTATGTAATGGGAGAGGTACATAACAGGATAATAATGCTAATGACGATAAGAAGGAGATGGAGCAGGAGGAGGAGGAGGAGGAGGAGGAGGAGGGGGAGGAGGAGGAGGAGGAGGAGGAAGAGGAGGAGGGCGGAGGGGGGAAGAGTTGAAGGAGGGTAAACGAGAATAGATAACTCACAAATAAACATGGTCTTGCGCATAGAGATGTATGATAATAAAGACATAAGCATGATAAGAAAACGCGATTGCAGAGGGGATGAAAATGGCTACGATCTTGATATAGACTAACTGACTAATACCAAAGTGAAGGATGATGTGTCCGGAGAAGTTAATACATCAAGCTTCACACTGAGTATTCCGTCTATGACAGGACTAGTTAGCAACGCTTGTGGCGTTAATTGGTGTGAGTGAGATATGACCGATGGACATTTCCGATTGGCTACCCAGGTCAGAAGAAAATGAAAGGCCCCTGGGGAAGCCATGTATATTTGTAACTCCTCACACCCAACGACGCTCGTCATTAACGCACTCATTAACGCTTTGTGTGTAAGATGGAGGTGTTGGAGGAGGAGGAGGAGGAGGAGGAGGAGGAGGAGGAGGAGGAGGAGGAGGAGGAGGAGGAGGAGGAGGAGGAAGAGTTGAAGAAGGATGAAAGACAAGAAATGACAACACAAATAAACACGATCTTGCACCTAGACATGCATGACCCCTATGGGTCTCATGCGTATCGCTATTGTGAAAATGCACACAATGTACACTCTAAGTGGTATGTTTCCTGTTACCATGGTTACTGTTCTTTGTCTTTTTTTCACACTCCTATCTTCATTGTTTCATACATTATCTATTCTCTACCTGGATTTGTTTGTCTCAAATTTGAGAACTGGTATTTTTTCATTCATTGTTGCTAATCTCTTCTCTTTTATGTATTGTCGATTGCGTCCATATCATCTCCTTTCTCCCACCAATAAAAATATTAAAGGGTTGCCCTAATTACTCAACCACTCTCCCTCTATAGAGTGCTGAATATTAAACATGTTGGCCGCTTTTAAATATTCAAGAGAACAGTTTAATCCTGTGTGCACCAGAAAAAAGTGCTGTTCTGCGCGTTTGTGTGTATTACCTGTGCAAAGATGCATCAATAGAGAGTTGTACGTCACAAAGAGGAACATGGGGTAGTCCCGGGCTCATGCTAAAGTGTACTGTGAATGTCACCTTGTTAAAAGCATAGTTATAGGTTTTTATGATATACCACGAGGCTAAAGATAGCGCGTGGCGCACACCCTCACTGTTTTCATCTGGTTACGTACCTTGCATAATGGCGTGTGTATGTGTGTGTTTGTGTGTGTGCATGTGTGTGTGTGTGTGTGAGAGAGAGAAAGAGAGAAAGGGTAGGGGCAGATACCAGAAAAAAAAACAGAATGATATGGAGGAAATGTAAACAAAGAGAGTGACAGATCGACTGAGGGGGAGCGAGGGCAAGAAAAATGTCGCGTGTGTATGTGTATGTGTGTGTGTGTGTGTATGTATGTGTGTGCGTGGGTGTACGTGCGTACTTGTGTGGACACGGAAGAGATTTGTGGCCAATATACAAACATACAGTACGTAAGAGAAAGGAATTGTTATTTGAAATTGAAGTTGGTATCATAAGAACCATGTTTCTTTAAGCATTGAAGATCGAAAATGTAGATTGAAAATTAATAAAAGTAATAAAGAAATAAAAACGCCGGGGATTTTTTTTTTACTCTGAATTTCGGCTATATAGTCTTTTATGAAGAGCGTGTACTAACAGTGCACATGTATATATACACGATATATGCAAAATGCATAATATATATATATATATATATATATATATTGTGAAAGAAATGGGTGAAGAGAACAATGGTAGGCGTAGCTTAAATCAAGGTTCCCCAGAGCTATCTACCCTTTGGAAAAATTGGTAATGTCGAAAAAATGTCTCTGCCGGGAATCGAACCCGGGCCTCCAGCTTTGAACGCCGGTGCCTTATATATATATATATATGCGTGTGTGTGTGTGTGTGTCTAGGTGCAAATGTTAGATGGACGTAATCACGTGACCACTAATATACCTGATTGCTGATGCAGCAAAAACCTGACCTTCTGATCCAAAGCACATGACGGCAGTTGAAGAAATGACTACAATAAGATCTGTAAAACAAAAAGTGTGAAACAAGAAAATGATGTTTTTTCATACTGCGTCGAACAAATACGAAATAATGGAAATAACATATGATATTAACATATACTTCTGAGCGACCGAAAATTATCAATTGTTGTTTAACGCCAGTGGTGTTCCTTTGTTTGATGGCATTAGTACTTTTTTAATTTATTTCTTATAGAAAGCAATTTCAATTAAAACTCAAACATGGTGAGAAATCTATAAACGGGGAGGTCTTTTTACGAGATATTACCTCTTGTTATCAGTTTCACATACAAATTACAGCAATGTGCGTATCCTAAAATGTTTTTCTTAAATGCAATATAGATTCATCGCTGGGATATATTTTTATATTTTTATTTTATATATAATTTAATATCTAATGAAAACATTGAGGAGATAAAAACATTTCTGTATAGCCGTGGGGATTATGAGTGAAATTTTCAAAAGCTATGCACACCACTAACTCGTTGTGAGCCATTGGTGCATTTTTGCAAAAAACACACAAAACCCATATAGCAGCTATCAAGGGTGGCAAACAGAGGATTAACAACCCATTGTTGAAGTCTCTAAATACTCTTCAATTCATATGTTGATGTAATACATGTTTCAATGTTGTATATATATTTTTGATTGTACATATCAAATGAATGAAATGAGCACATGATTTGAATTGAATTAAGTGCATCAAGTCGTTTTAAGTCGCTCACAGTTGTCAGTTGTGGTGGTAATTACATGATACTAATTATTTTGAGAACGTGCACGAACATCAACACAGAAACGTATTTACACACACGAGAATGCCAACATATTGCAGGGAGGCGCCAATTGTAGATTGAAGGCAGAAAAAGCCGGTCCATACACACTCGAAATGAAATCGTCTTGGTGTAATTTCACAGTCTAATAACTATTGAGCAACCCAATCAAGGAGACCGAAATTACTGCCACGCTAGCTGCGATAAATCCATCAAGAAAACTATTCACGCATCTCTTATTTCATAAAGCTGACCCTTCACATTTACGTGTCAACTTCCTTTTTCTTCCATGCAATGTCTAGATGTTATCATATTTTCTTTGTTTTAGTGTGTAGCTTTCCTAAAAAAAGGAGGATGGCGGTCTCTTTTTTGTCATTTTTCTGTCAACTTCCTTTTTCCTCCATGCAATGTCTAGCCGTCATCATCTTTTTTTTTTGCTTTATTGTGTAGCTTTCGTCAAAAAAGAACGATGGTGATGTCTTTGTGTCATGGTAGTGTCAACCTCCTTGTTCTCGCATGCAATGCCTAGCTTCCATAATCTTTTCTTTGTTTTATTGTATAGCTTTCGTCAAAAAAGAAGGAAGGCGGTGTCTTTGTGTCATTTTAGTGTCAACCTCCTTGGTTTTGCATGCAATGTGTACACTTAATCATCTTTTCTTTGTTTTAGTGTGTAGCTTTCGTCAAAAAAAAGAAGGACGGCGATGTATTCTCTCCATTTTAGTGTCAACCTCTTTGTTCTTGCATGCAATGTCTTGATGGCGGTGTCTTGCGCTATCCCCTTGTGCATTGTACAGGCTACCGAAGATGACACGATCCGATCAGTCGGTCGACTCTGCGACTGGCTGAATGGCAGGACACGGTCGTTCGAGTTGTGCGAGAAGGTGACGTCATATTTCCAGTCGTAGGCCCACGATTGCAGAATCGTGACCGGATCGTGTCATCCGCGGTGGCCTTAGGGCGAACGACGTGGTGGACTTGGAGGTTAGGAACCATCACGTCGAAGATGTAGGCAGTCGAGCGTGAAAAGAAATCATTCATTTTTCTCCCCGAGACAAGAACTTCAGACACAACGCCATTCGCCAATACACATTTGCATGGGCGCCACTGAATATATACACAGACATCGGCTGAATTGTATTACTAGTGACGATACCGCAAGTCATAAAGCATATATTGATATCTGCAGCCCGGTATATCTTAAGAAAGATTGAACGTTTTGAGGTATTCTCAATTAGGCAAGATATTCAGTCCCTCATTTTAACATGTTTTGGGTTCGCTTCCGTACTTACGAAAATCACGTATTGTTTCCATGGCATCAGGATGCTAAATCTAATAAAGACCGTGAAAATGCCAGATTATTCAACGTGGCGAATCCATTTCATAGTCCTCAAATATGAAAGAAAGGGAAACATACAAGTTCATACACCATGGTGGTTTATGAACATTACTTAAAAATCCCTGAAAACCACTACCAAACCTAAACTACAACAACACCCTACGTACAACCTCCTTTCTAAGTTATTCTTACTATAATTTTTGAAATTCATTTGAGCGCATAAAGACATGCTATCTAGCCATGTGTTATGAGGTAGAAAAGAAACAAAGATTACTATTATTATTATTATTATTATTATTATTATTATTATTATTATTATTATTATTATTATTATTATTATTACAGAGGGATATAGGTATAGTCCATTACCGTAGACTCTTACTCTGAAAATCATGTTTTGAATATCACAATATAACGGACTCAGTCATACTCATAATGTACAGATGTAGGGAGGGGAAAATGTAATAAAAAAAGGATCAAGTACACTCTTAAAGATACGGATTGCATTTTTCTTTTTAAAAAGTGTTATGTCCCTGAGAGCCAATATAAAAGACAGATATAAATTGTGTCTATAATGTAGATTATTCTTCGCTGTTTCTTTTCACATACATTGATTATGCTTTTGTACTTATTTTTTTGTGATATTTTGCTTTATCTGCAAGAGATACACTAACATGCAATGTTAACTAAAATGCTGAATATATTCATGTGTTGTTGAGATTCGAAATATTGAAGTTATTCAATACCATAATGATGATACCAATAATCAGTGATTCTTATAGATCGCTTAAAGAATAGTGATTAAACATGTACCTATGCGCTGTAGAGAAAGAGGCCTACAATACAATATACAAGATGTACAATGGAGCTTACTGCTAACTAGCTTTAAAACAAGTTGTGTTACATTCGAGCATTTTAAACAGGGTCTGCATTCTAAACATTGTATATTACCATAAATTCTTCCCCAAGACGATACTTGTAACACCGATCTCTGTTATATCCTTTCATGCATTTGTCAGCACGTGGCTCCCATAAAACAAACCAAAGAATCCATTATTGAACCATTGTGGTCGGTGGGAATTTGTACGTGTGTAGATTACATACGTGCATGCGTGTTGGTGTGTATTTATGTGTGTATGTGTGTGTGTGGATGTGTGTGCGTGCGTGTGTGTTTATAATGTATCTGCACGTGTATGTATGCACGATTGCATATGTATATTGGTATTTCTACAGATCCAGGGTGCGTTAGATTTTCACCACTTGGGGGGGGGGGGGGGGACCCCAATGAGGTATTCTGGTCCTTGAGGCAAGTCACACAATGACTTGACAGTGATGGATGATTTGTTAAAGGAGAACAAAAAACAGTTCATCTCCAGAAATATTCCCATATGTAATGCATTATTAAAACACGTCGCATTTGGTGAGAACCAACGGTAGCTTACACGATCCCTTTTCATACCTACACATTTTCTAATAGGTGTATTAAAGGCAGAGCCCATCCTGATATTATATTTGTTTTACTTATAGTAGAAAAATGAAAGCAAGTACATTTGACAGATATCTGTCAAAAGAGGACTGCCCTCTCTATTTCATATGATTTTATAATGGTTACATGAAATAACATGGCAGAGGTGGAGTAGATTTCTAGCCACAATATGAGGAGTATAGCGTAATGCCACCGATGAATTACAGGTGTGCTGTCAAAATGAGTAGTGGACGTTAAAGCATGTACTGCAAATAAGAAGATGTTCTGTTTAGCAATAGTTTTATTGTCGAGTAAGTGTACCACGAAAATGTCAGATTTTAACACGTGTCTATCGTGCTGCGTTTGGCACTAAAAGTGCTTGATAAAAACACCACGGATGATATATTTTAAACGAACAAGTTTAAACCACACAACTGCGCCATCACAACGACCGTCTCTTTGTGTTGCATGCCACGACAAAAGTGTTAATTTAACTACATTTGGTATCGCATTTCACACCAAGGACATTACTTTTAAAACTTTATATGATGATGCAAAGCTCTATTATGTAGTATTTCTTGTTTTTGGACAGATTGGTTTGCGCATTCATTCACTGCAGCAATGTACTTCTGAATTCCCGTTACTCGATGGATGGACGATGTTTCCCACTTCTTACGAATCAAAGAAGGGACGTACCGAATAAAATAGAGAGAGGAGAATCGTAAAGGGACAGAACATCCGGTTACAAATATGAATGTAGAAGAGTGTGTTGGAACTACAGCTCCAGAGCCAGCGGCTCTGGCTTGTATTAGAAAGTCCATTAGTCATTTGTATGTTATTCTAGGTATTTTAAATGTTTACACGTCAGACCGATAACACACACAAACACACACACGATATCTCAACACAATATAACATCCATGAAGCGAGGCGCCGTACCAGATAATGGAATGTTCCTTAATCTCAGTCACATAAACATTCGCCCATTTGCCCACTTAGCTTATCTCATCATTCTTCTTTGTACGCATCTCTCTCATCCAATATCAGCAATTACAAAGGAAATGGTTGTGCTTTTGTTTGTTTTTAGTCACAATTACGCCAACCACATTCACGCCGTATCACTGCTTAGGCAAGTTACTTGTGATGGAATACAGAGGTCGTTTTGCAGACGTATAAACAAGGCAGTATACCCAATATCAAAATATCTTCCACGGCAAACTAAGACATTAAAAATTATCATACGAGAGAGGAATTGCATCAAAGGACAAATAATTGCTGTTCATTTACCAAACGGGTATAGAATATAAAAATTAGATGTCATGTGGTACTTCACTTGACGAAAAAAAAAGTGTTGTCGATACTGTAATGATAGGACCCACTCACGTGGACGAACTGTTCTCTTGAATTGTGGGACACGTTTGCCTTTTTTTCTAAATGTTAAACTATTACACTTCCTTCGTGATGCATTGCCATTTGGTCTACCCTCATTTGGTCTAAGTCCCATTTGGTATAAGTCCCATTTGGTATAAGTCCCATTTGGTATAAGTCCTATTTGGTATAAATCCCATTTGGTATAAGTCCCATTTCGCATAAGCTGATATGTATGGGTTAGGATTAGATTAGGGGGTCTGGATTTGGGTAAATGATTGAGGTTATCGATGAGAGATTGTGTTAAGTTAAACCAGTACTCTAATCTAAAACGGTGTTTTAAAGGGGTTCCTTGTAGACGGAATGGTGAGGAGACCAGTTGGGAGTAAAACTTCTTCGTGAGGGGATCCCTCCACGTGAACATGAAATCTAATCCGAGCAGGAGCCGTGATAATAGGTCGGGATTAACTTACTTCTACATGTTATACTTAACATTCCATTTGACGCTTTGCGTGTCACAGCTAATACACACATCTACCATAAAGCAGCATCGGAACAGGTTATTTGCTACACAAATTGTTGAGCCTCTCATTACCATTGACATGAAGATGTGTAGTAAGTCAACTGGGTTTTCAAGTCTGGTAATGTAAGGGTTAAATCTTCCCACCCTCCAATCCCCTCCCCATTAGCCAATACCTAAACATAAGGAGCTAATCCTTCTGCCTCGATGCTGACGGAGATGTTTATAGGTATACAGTGTTCAGTTTTTCTTTACTAATCATGGCGTGTTTGTTTTCGAGTACTGTTACCTGCTTTCACGCCTTTCACGTTAGTTATATCCCTTTAATCCGTAGATAGCGGACCTTAAAATCCCGATTAGCTTTCTCCAGATCTTCTTGCCAATGGTAACGAGAGAGTTAATGTGTCTCACCAGGATATACCCATTAATGAGTCATTGGCGCTTTCACACACACATTTGCTACCAATGGGTCCAGTGTGCATCCATATCTGGGGCCTTATTCGGAAGAGAAGGGGGTGGGGAACCTAGGTTTATTTCTCCCCCACCTCTTTGTTGTGAATTAAAACTTTTATGATCCTCTCCGGTAACTTTAATCAGATGAGGTTTACGGATTATATTAGCCAGTGTTAGCAGTGACGCCACTTCCCACCCCTACATTAATAATCTCAGCATCCTGTCTCCTCAACCTACCCCTCCATCTCCTCCTCCTCCTCCACTTCTCCCCCCTCCCCACCCTCGTCCGGTCCCACCCTGACCCGAAAGACATCCACTCATTCCCCAGGGACGAGTGATGCGAACGGCACTGTGCTTGCAGAGAAAACAATGTTTCATCATTACAGCACAGAGTCAAAACTCACAGGAATGTGCGGCATGTTGCACCAATGTCTTCAACGGCATTCTGATGACTACATTAGAGACATGGCAGGGGCGTTTGTATATGTAATGTGTTATTAAGCAAAGGCTGAGTGATAGGAATGAACGGCAAAATGGATGATATCCGTATGTTACCCTCTGTGTGACAAACTGCTTCTTTTAATATAAGATGAATGTGTACTGCTTGTGAAAAATTACAGATGGTATTCAATGACTTCCAATAATTCAATCTCACGAGTGGGAAACTCGTCTATTTCAAAAGTGTTTTTGAATAGGTTGTAGTGACCTTCCTTTCGTACCAATTGTGCATCACTTTGTCTAAAGATATGAAAGATAAGTTAGTAAAAGTTATAGACTCTTGGACTCACAACATAATTTTGAATAGGCCCATGGATATCTAATCGACTCGAAATCCACTTTAGTACGCGTTGTGATGATATTTAATCACATGACCCTTGAAGACAATGGAAGAGTACACGAATACATGCAACGTGACTTTGATATGACATGGTTGGTGAGTGCAAAGTAGAATTGTTTTTCACTATGTACAAATACTACAATTATGTACGTATTGAATAAATATAGCTAACACGAAATAATGCTTATGGTAACGCTATCAACTATAAGGGAGGCAAATATCAACTGATGAAAGCCTTCATGTTACACACACGTAGAAGAAAGATCAATATCTCCATATGCAATATACAAGTGAAACAACATAATCTTCACTATTCACTATTAAAAGCCAATTGAAAATTGGTAACCATGGTAAGAAAAAGTAATAATTGATAGTTAATAGTTATACATTGTAAATATATGAATTATGATAGAGGGCAATGCACAGAAAGTATAAAAACGGTTCCTCTTTTAAAGAAACTCTCCTCGCTACATACCACTGCATTTTATCGAACACTAATTACACATTATTTGGTGATGCGTTGCGTACGCATTCACCTCAGCATACTGTATATACCAATCAGATACATATTAGCTGACAGAAAATATTGCCGAATGCATGATATTTGAAGCATCAGTTCATGTCTTTATTTGAATCTAGATAATAGTCGTGATGTAGCATGTATGTCCATTTGTTGTTTATCTGCAAACACATTAAGTCCCTTTTTATTAGTGAGGGAGTCATGTCCTTATCTTTGGGTTTTCTGAGAGCCTGGAACAGAAAGGCGAAAGATCTGCAGGTTTATATACCGCTTGAGTAAGATGGGGTGATATGAGAATATGATACCGAACATACTTTTTAATGCATCAATTATTTTTAGATAATTATTGTTTGCCGTTTTCTACAACAGACTCTCCTCAAAACGCTTTTTCATATTTGTTTAATGTTTCTCTGAAATATGAATTAAGATGTGTAATATTTATATGTTCTCATCATAGTTAGCAATGAAAATTACCAACTGATTAGCAATTTTGATGTTAATATAAATGGATATACATTCACACCATAGGCTCGTGGTGATATGTTGAACATTGCAAAAGAGTTGGTGATACTATAATCGGTTAAACATTGTTCATCCGCTTTGCCAAGTTGACAGGGCAGTGGTCATGTGGTGAGAGAGTTTTCCAACAGCATGTCAATTGATATGACGCAGGGCAAGTGTGACATGATTTTTTGTTCAAATGTTATTTATATAAATCATGGGCGAAGGTGGGATAATTGCTTTATATCTTATTGGTAGCATGTGCCCTCGCTCCAACGGGAGAGGAAGTACATATAGAAGAGAGGAACCATGCGTGAGGTACGGGGACAGTGAGAGAGAATAAGACGGGGCATTGAGAGCACGAGCAAGAGGAAACGGGGTGATATTAATTGAAACAAACCGAATCAGAGATAAGCAGAGAGAGACAGAGAGAGAGAGAGAGAGAGAGAGAGAGAGCGAGGCAGAGAGATAAAGAGATTTAGAGATTAGAAAAAAGACATGCAGACATTCAGACAATGACAGTTAGAAAATAAAAGAAACAAGGGCAAACAGACACACATATAAATACAGCGAAAACAGCAACATAGACAGAGTCAGGGTGATAGAGAAAAGAGAATTCAATGCGATTCTGTAATAAAACAAACATGTACCTCATCATTCCATTTTGTTACAGGCTCGTTCAAAAGATACACAAATTCGAAACACAGAAGTCGTACATATATTTTATATATGTGCGCAAAATATTTGCATTATTTTAAAGATTACTCAAGAGTGTGTTGTTCTTCATAATATAATGATAATGAACATATTTGAACATTTGGTTCTTGGTAATAGCGCGTGCGAATTACACTCAAACGTTCACATGTAACGTGGCAAACAATCATATTTTAGGAGGAAAACATTACAGCATGTAATTGACCCGTTTCCACTACACCGATATTTGCTGTCTGCCCAATGATCATGTTTCATTAATGAAAATCTGTTCGTTCTAGAGCTGGGCACGTTTTCTTCACAAAAGATATACAAATGATAGGTTAACTTGGTGCGGATAGAATCAGACAGTAAAGACGCCGCTTGATGAAATTTCATTTAGAAGTACATTAATAATGTATTATGACTGTCTATCTCTCTCTGTCTCTGACACTGCTCTCTGTCTGTCTGTCTCTGTCTGTCTCTCTGTCTCTCTGTGTGTGGCTCTCTCTCTCTTTCTCTCTGTCTTCCTTTCTCATTTTTCTTTTTGCCTTGACAGCACTGCTTCTTTGATTTTTTTTATTCTCCCTCATCCATGTCATCCTTTCTTGGAAACACTCTAAGCTCTTATCTCATGTCCTTCTCTACCATCTCTCTCTCTCTCTCTCTCTCTCTCTCTCTCTCTTTCTCTCTCTCTCTCTCTCACTCTCTATCTCTCTCTCTCTGTCCCTCTTTCTGTCCCTTGTTCTTTCTGTCTGTCTGTCTGTCTCTCACTCTCTCTCTCTCTCTCTTTCTCTCCCTTTCTTCCTCCCTCACACTATCTCTGTCTGTCTGTCTCCCACTCTTTCTGTCTTTCTCTGTCTCTCTACCTCTCACTCACTCGCTCTGTTTCTCTGTATATCTCTGTCTCTCTGTATGTCTCTCTCACTCTCTTACACCTTACCTTCGATCCCACCCACACCATATATTTTAGCGCCTCTACGCATGTTGCTTATCCTTTCCCCCCGACATGTCCAAAGATTGATGGAAATAAACAACTCAAGTGCGGCGCATTCCGTGCATCAGGGCCACGCACTCCATTGGAGTGCATTCCACTTTTTATTTCTCCTTTAGAATTCTATCACTCCATCACTTGTCAGTTCTTCTTGGTCAGTTCATCATATTACCTCTAAATTAATATTGAAAACGCGCGTTTTTAAAAAATTCAATTAAACGCTTTATCAGGAAAAGACTTGTAAACAGAAGTATTATACATTTTGGTCTTTATCCCCTCCTCCATCTACTCAAGATACATTCCTCCATATTCTTATGATCTCTCTTGTCACATCACTTCTTCCCTACTGACACTACCTGCCCCATTTCTGTTCTAGTCATTCAATATTTTTCCCGACCACGAAATATTCCAGCTTGTCAATGAAGAACTTTCCTCACGCCCGACATGCCCTATACCGACCATCCTCTATCCCCCATTTCCTCCTCTTTCCATCATCATCATGATCATCATGATCATCATCTTTTTTTTAAGTCCTATCCTCACCTTTTCCCGTCTCCATTCACGTGTCTCACCTCCATGACATTCTCTTCATCCCCATGAACTCTTCACAGCCACTCCATACCCATTACCGCATTACATTATTATTCCTAATGATCACTTCTCTCTCTTTTTTTCTTTCTCTCTCTTACTCCCTCTCCCTTATTCTATCTTCCTCCCCCCCCCCTCTCTCTCTCTATCTCTCTCAATCCCTTCATGTTTATTTTATCTCTCACTCTCCGTCTGTAGCATCTCCTTTTACACCCTTCTCTCTCTCTTATATCCCGATTGCTTTTTCTTTTCTCCATTACACTCTATGTCACCCTCGCTCTCTCTTTCTCTCCCTGTCGCTCTAAATACGTATTTACGACAGTTATTACTCTAAATAGGTACTAAGACAGCATGTTTCTAAAAAACATAACAACTACCTTCGACGCAAAAGTAATATTTCATTTTTAGTAAACATGGTAAAGAGATGAAATTTTGATTCTCATGTAACCGCTGTATGAACTTCAAAAATTATTCCAAATGAAAGAAAAAAGGAGTTATACACTAAGAAATAAAAAAAAAAAGATACCACAATTTTTTTATATGGAATTGAGATCCAAACCCCAAGAATTTATAAATACCATGAAATTTCCAAAATATGTAGGGCATTTTTGTAGTTTCAACAAGAATGATTCTCTGGTAGCCTTACATCGTTCAAGAAATCAATCAACATAACATTAATTGAAACGATTGCGAATATAGTTATTGATTCCAAACTATTTAGAAGTGAATTAAACGCATTTACGAGACAACTCACACACACACACACACACACACACACACACACACACACACACACACACACACACACACAACACACACACACACATATATATATCAATTCATATATAAGAAGAATATATGAGGTTGCAATTTCGCTGTAAAAGTAAATGTTAACACCAACAAATTAATGAAGACGCCGGAGAAGAAAAGAATATCTATAAATATGAAAACTTATTCTCATTCGATCCCTCGCCATCGCTTTCCATGGCCATATCTGACACAGTTAAGATACGAACCCATCGTTGCTGTCGCAAATCCCACGACAATCGATCTGGGAACATGCGTAGTTCTGCACCATGCAAGTCAACTGCTATTTGCACAAATAGAGTGGATCGATATAGCTAGCATTTGTGTTCCCTTCCCAGCAGTCGACATGGTCAATATTGCTACAGTGACCCCATCGATGATAAATTGATTGAAGGGCCTGGAAGGAGAGTTGAAGTGACAGTGACTGTTTCGACGAAAAAATATTATTTTCTATACACACACACACACACACACACACACATATATATATATATATACATGTGTGTAGATATATATATATATATATATATATATATATATATATATATATATATATATATATATATATATATTTGCGTGTGTTTGTGTGTGTGTGTAACTCATCTTGAGAGGGAATATGAGTCACATACATGATGTATTGCTCTGGAAAGTTATAGTTTAATCTGATTGGCAGATGTCCTATCTATTGTACTCCACTGTCAACATTGCACCGTGTCGACAACGACTACGATCACTGATTCATATGAATCGATGATGATAAGGAAGAAATAAAGATTTTTTTTTACTGGAATATATGCTATTACAGGCTCGAAGAAAGCAAACAAGCTCAGAGCACAATCTAAACATGGACCTGAATCTACAGGCGAAGAGTTCTTTTCTGTATAATAATTGGGCCTGTGTCATTGCGCATGCATAGCCCACAGTCGAAAAAACCGCAATGTAAAGACACCATCTTCACTTTCCATGGTTACCGAGTGTTGGCAGGGACGCTTTGAGAGCATCCCGGAAGAAAGATGGATTGTACTAGAACAAAACAAAGTTTACATTGAACACAATGTTGTGTCGTGTTCATGACATTTAGAGATATTGAATATGGTATAGTTTATGAGCATATATATGTGTATATTGTGTATGTGTGTGTGCGTATGTGTCTGAGTCTAGACAACCACATATGGATAAGTTCTTCGTATATTATGTTGATACTGTGTTGTTCAAATGTAATCTTCAAGGTATAATTTGTGTTGGGTCGTTTCCACGACGATAATAAGTATAACCCATAGTCAGGTCATGACGTCTAAGGCTTCTTGCCCGTTATGCATCCTAATATAAGCGAGATTTTCCGTTATTAAGAGTGTCTGTTTAACCAAGAATGATTAAAGAAATGGATATCTATCCCTCTGAAAGAGCTTTCATCCCGCCACTAAATCGTCATGACTGGCAGCTGCTGTGAACAATATGATGTATACGCGATTGCGTCATGTCTACCTGGACTTTACAATAGGTCATGCTTATTCCTAATCATGCATGCATTTCACCTTTCGCTGATGAAATGGTATTTTCGTCACGAAGTGCTTCTTTGTAGTTCATAAGGACAAGACGAATAGGAAATTTGATACTTCTTGAGATGAAAATACTAGTTTTGGCGTGGCTGGGTACGTTTTATGTGTGACTTGTCTGAAAAGAAAATATTTTAAAGTAACGTTTCCAGCAATTCCTTTATGGAATGTGATGCAAAGCATAGTGAAATCGCTACTCATGTGTTGCAACATGATGTCAGGTTTAGAGCCTGTTTACCTTATTGCAAATATATTCCTCGAGTGAACCTTTATAGATACATTGTAGGGATAACATTTCACAACGGCAAAAGCATATGTGGTAATGGTATTTCCCCAAATTCTTCTGCGCATCCTCTTTTTGTTTGTACGTCAAATCCAGGTCAAACATTTCCAGAGAATCGGCGAAATTGAACATATGGTATCAAAGAAAAACAATCTTTGCAAACCATTTTGTTATGACTACAAGAAGAGTATAATGAATCTGCATTAATTAAACGGCTGGTACTCCATGTCACTTAATCCTCCTTGGTTTAACTCTTTTGTGGCTTAATCCTTTAGATACTATCCGAATTGCAGCTTGATGATATTTACGTGTACGTCTAGCACTGGCATTCTACACACTCCTCACGTGAGCATTCTTCCCAGGATCAAGAGGGGCTGAAGCATATTACCGTCTGTGCCCGCCCAATACAAGAAAATAAGACACGTTATATGAGATGTAGGGCGGGAGTTGATCTGGTGATAGAGATTCAAGGCGAGTTATTTGAAACATAAAAGAGCGTTGGAATTGGACACGGTGTGAAATCTAGGCCAAATATATCATTGCTATATCGGGATAGCATTACAGAAGCTATAGCAATAGAGAATAGCTATGAGAAAGATGTGGAGTCTGGGAAATAGAGAGGAGAGAATAAAACGAGATATAGATATCTGTATAAAAAGACATATAGAAACCAAATGAGCTACAATGGGAGAAACAGTTTACGAGTGTGTGTGAAATATGAGAATTGATCTGGAGGAAGAATTTCTGAGGGATGCAGACATTTGCATGAGATACTAAGCGTAAAAAAATCTTTTGACACTTTTTAAAAATGATAACAAAAAATTGGTTTCAACTCAAATCAGGCTGAAATTAACACATCATAAGGTCAAGAGATGTAACATTTTTTAAAGACAGGTTTTGTGATATTTTGTCGACGATTTTCTTGTAATATTTACGAGAACATCTCATTAATGAGATTTTCACTTTTTTCACCTCAAACTTTGTGTATGAGATAATTAATTCAGAACACAACATTGAACACTGTGTATCACAACTGTTAATCCACTAGCAAGTGTCATCACAGTGTCATTAATAATGCATGATGCTTCTGGTAGTAAAGAAGTTGCGGGTTGGCATGTGTGATGCACAATGACCATTGTTGTATTCTGAATTAAATGTCTCAAACACACACATTTTCAGATTCAAATTTGTCCAAAGGTTAAAATCTCATTAAATATTACAATGATTGTGACAAGAAAAGTAATCAATGAAATGTCACAAAAAACCTCTGAAAATCTTTGAAAAATTGACACCTCTTGACTTTATGATGTGTTAATTTCAGACTGATGTTAGTCGAAACTAAATTTTAATTATTTTTTTTTAATTTTTGTAGCACCTAGTATATCGTAATAACAAGAGTTAAGAAATAGAAACACAATGCGTAATGATAATGTACAAAATCATGCACGACAGACTGAACAGCATGGAAGTGAAGTGTCGGATGGAGCAGCTGCGCACGGCATACGAGGCAGAAGCATGTAGAATATAAATGCATGTGGAGAGAGGGGGAGTCAGCGTGTACAAGATTATGTGAGACCAATAAATAGCGAGAAAGAACGAGATGGAGAAACGGACAAGGAATTTGGGACAACATAAAACTAATGAGAACCAGTCTTGGGAGTGGCACAGTACTTCTGCGCGAACATGAATGTATTAAGGAACCCATAAAGAGAGCGCCACGGCGTGAAATGTAATGAGACCGTGGGGAGAAAAAGACGATATTATCACCAAGACGTGACTGGTGAAGCGTGTGCGCCGAGACTATAGAAGCAAAAGGACGCATATCAATTAACCTGCATTGTTCAAATGGATTAATTACAGTCGTTTGATTAATGAAAAATATAGAAAGTCTACATGTGTACTTATATATGATTCATATGTGTGTGTGTGTGTGTGTGTGTGTGTGTGTGTGTGTGAGTGTTTGTGTGTTTGTGAAAGAGAGAGTAATAGGAGGGGGCACATGCAATGACTGACATACTTGTGCAAACTGATCTTTCACACATCTTTGCATCACTATTTCTTTTGACATGCAAGACAAATTATGATGATTAAATAATTCAAGAAAATTGTATGTACATCTCCTTCACCGTTATCATCAGTCGGAGGATAGCCTTATCAGATTAAAGAAGGTTATTCTGAAAATGCTTCTTGAAAATAAATCATTTTCATAATCCCTGAGACAAAACCGAATCACTTCATTAACAATAGTTACTTTCTTTGTAAAGGCGGTGGACGGGAAAAATAGTACTAGCAAGTTCATAAGACTATGTTACATAGCTCAATTTCGGCGTGTGTAATTATAATGACCAAATTATAATCTTCATTTCCAAACATTTTATGGAGCACGGTAACGTTTTAATCTGAACTAGATAAATAGTCATTTATAGCGGAGTTTCAAAGTCTCTACATAGCCATGGATTCGCTTTTCTTTTACCTCCTTTGAACCTATGTGCTGCGAGCTGTCTTATTGGCGCCACTCCAAACTTGGTATGTACGTCACGTAACATCTAAAACAAGTAAACGTCATGAATATTTTCGCTCTCTACAGTTTATTCACCATATGGGTGCTATCGATTGGGATATGGTGATCAAACATAGACGTGTCTTCTTTTCAGGATGAAGGCAAGAAGGTACTTTAGGGACAGCCGGGTGATGTTGTTTGCCATTGTATCTGTCAGTCGATATTCATAATTGATATCGCGATTATTGGACCCTTCACTCGTTTGAACAGACATGCGTGCTACACCCATGTCTCTAGTGTCACTTTGAACAACGGTCTAGCATGTGAGCCCGGAAGCCTTACTAACTCCAGAACAACACATAACTAGAGAAAGGGAAGAGGATTGTGTGATTAACCCTATCTGTACGAGACACAATGCTACTTTATTGTATTATGTATGTTATCCTTGCGGAAATATGACAGTGGAGCTGTTTGCGTTGACCCTTTCTTAAAGATAAGGTGGAAAACTTACCCCAAGGCGGAGCTAAATCACAAAGTGTGTTTGCGACAACATTTTGCCTTAACTGAGTGGGGAAGAAAATTTAACTCTCTAATTTATTTTGGCATAAAAATGTCTACTAAGCCGACGAGGTTTTCATGGCCTGGCCATAATTATAAGGGTATTAAAGCGGTGACGCGATACAAAAACGAGCAAAAAACTTATTTCCGGAAAGTGATTCTTTTGTGATATGATGTGTATATTTCATTTTGCAAAAAGAAATCCTTAAACTTAACCTTGACTGTATGGTTATTCGACGTTGGATCTTGATCGACTGCTTGGTGGTCGGAAGCTTCATGTCAAACTAATTCGTAAAGTTTACATAATTTATTGTCACAAAACACATGTGAAAATATCTTTTTTTTCATCTTGCAGCTTTAAGGTTTTAAAACTTGAGTTTGTTTAATTTCACTCTCAAGAAACTGCTCGTTTATATTAGAACAGCATTTAAATTCCCAGAAGCAGAGGTCAGAAGATATTGTGCATTTAGTTCCCTAGCAAAATGTGAAGTGTTGCCACTTTGTTCAAGTAAGTCTTCGTGTGAAATATGATTATAGTATTGTATAGAGCAAAAAGAAATTGGTCTGGGTTCTGAGGCGAAATCATTCCGGTATAAAATTAATTAGTATTGAGTTGTTTATATGTAAGTATGATAGAGTACATTATGCATTCACATCAATCAACATTTGGGAGGTGCATACCGCCTGCCGTAGCTTTACTGAGGGTAAAATATTTTATTTAACATGTTCTCAAGAACATCGATTTGATTTGATGTATGTTTTTCTTTTTGCTGTTATTGTCCGAAGTAATAAAATTGTTTGATCACTATATTAAAATATAAGCAAATAAAAAAGGGATTATGCTGGATTTAAACATGCATATCTACTACTGACCGGTCAGCGACACTATCCACATTATGGAAAATGATACGATACTTAGGAACTAGTACACTATGCCTCTTTTTCTCTTGTATTCATTTGTATTCATAAGTTCCCAGCAAGACAGGCGTTCAACAAAAGAATTGAATGTTGTTGGAGAGAAAATAGATGATACCATCTTTGTTCCATAGTGATTACTAAAAAAATCTTTAAAAACATTAAATAATCATCTTCCTCTCTTCTGTATGGTTCTCTGTATGTTACAAAACATATGGAATGTGAACAATTTGTTATTGAAATTGATTTTTTTAATGATTATTACTATGTTCAATAGATTGTTTTATTTTGTTTGATACCATATTGTACATGTATATATAAAGCACCCTATGGAAGAACAGCGGCGATCTTTTATTACCGCTGAAGTTGGTTATCCATCATATCGTGTGAAATGCTGTATTTTATCGTTGTATATTGATTTACGGGAAAAAAAAATCTATTAAAAAAGGACCATGCAGGATTTGTATTTATTACACCAAGTTGAACAGTGAATCCCCATGTGGCGTTGACCCTGCCACCTGCGCCAGATTTTACACCCCGATTTATCTCCGGGGAAGGAGCGGCGAATTGAAATCCTTTGGGTCAATATGTACTTCATGTTTTAGTGCCTAATTCAAGGACAGCGTTGGCTAGTCACTGGCCGTTTTCACATGCTCCTTAGATTCATCGAATATACCATTTGGAAATATGTGTACAGTATTTCATGTCATGTATTGTATTACTCTTCCCTCTCGATCGCATGTAACGGTTTAGATGGGCATTGGCCTTTTTCTGTTTGAAAATTACATTACTGCACACTGTACGCCAAAAAACGAGAAAGATTGAACTATTTTCGGATGGATGAAATAGTCATTAATGGTTTCCAAGAAAAGCATTGATATATATTTTTTTCAAATTGATGTTGCAGATAATTTCTGTTAATATTACTAATCTATTAGGTTTCATTAAATGTTGTATCATGCATGTGGTGTAATAACAAACCACGTATAGCTTATTACATAAAAGGTCGCAACGAACCCATTCGTTGATGAATTGTAACTCAAATAACGAAAGCAGTACAATCATAAAACGCAGACATTTGGGTTAAAATACATTTCAAGATGTCGTGACATTCGGGCATGAGTGGTCGAATAAAGGCAGAAAACAATTTGCAATAATAATCAGATGTCTTAATGCATCATAAAGCAGGGCCTTGGCATTTCAATCGAAACGATCGTGCCTTAATCAACCTCTGGTTGTCCCCTTTCTACTATTCACACCGTTGAACGGACCCCCCCCCCCCCCCTTCTAATTAAATTCGTACCGTGAGATCGACAGGGCAGCATTTCTTTCTGTGTGCTTAATAACACTACGTATCAATTTGTCGTGTTTAATGTGAAAGGGAAGTGTTTCGCTTGTATTCGTTCGGCAGAATTTACGTTTCTAAAGTAATTAATCTTATACACGTCTAGTGAAATAGGTGAGCTGTTTTGCCCTATATCACTACGCGTGCACTCCATCCCTGTCCATGTGCTTCTCATAAGAAGACGGTCTTAGGTCAAGTAAAGGAAAGTATATTTCATTACGGGGAAGTTAAACACGTCCAGTTTGTACGAAGGAATCGTGAGCAGTTCAAAGAAACTAATGACGTGTAAAGTACGTGGCGTTTGAACGATATTATATTAAAGTGTAATATTGCTTTATTGACAATTTCAAGAAGAACCGAAGGCGTTTAATCTCGAAATGAACTACTTACGTCATGAGCATCTGATGTAACAAGCAAAATGTGTTTGGCAAACCTGTGGCGCCATTCAAGTCAGTGGTATTTCATTGCGCCTAATTTACATAATTGAGTATTTCGCTTTAAGACCGCATGAAGACTTGGCACTACTTAAGATTCCATAACTTGCTCTTTTCCTGTTTTGATTAAGAAATCATTGTTATTCACAGAGGTATGTGTAAAAGAACGTGTTTATAATTAAATTTTTAAATCCACAGGTAAAATGATACAAACCTTTTTGAGGAAATGAACATTTTAAGAATTGTACACAATTTACGGGAGAGCACCTCGAAGGTGATGTCACAAAATCAAACACGTTAAAGATCGTAACTTTTTTATCCTTTGACGAACTTTCATCAAACCTTCATTATTATGTTTCTGTTAGGCTTCTGTTTTTACCGAATCCAACTAAAGTCCAGGGTGTACTATCCCATTAAAGAAACATAAACCAAAGCATCCATATTCGTTCTTATTAATAAAATGGACGACTCCCGAGGAGGACAAGTATTTCACTCTTTGTGTGTCAGATAAACTGCCTTCCTACATGTCCTATGGGACTGTGTGCAGTGTTTGTTAAAAAAGTCAAATGTGGCACACAAAGAGTTAAACGGACTGCGTCAGAGCAAATACTATTCTTCGCTTTGAACAAAGACTTGACTGGAATTCATATCAGGATGGACTATCCCTTTAAGGAATCATAACACCAAGCATCCATTTTCGTGCTTGTTAATGACACGCAAGACTCCCAAAAAGGATACGTATTTAAACGTACTGTATCAGAGAAATTAAATATACATGTACACTAATGCTTTGCTTGGAACAAAGACTGGACTTACCTACTTACCTACGTTTCTTTCATGTTTCTGCTTTTATTGAAACCAACTTAACTTCAGGATGAACTGAACTCTTTAAAGAATTATAACCCCGAGCACCCATTTTCGTGTTTGCTAATGACATGAACGCCTCCCAAGGAGGATACGTGTTTAAACTTACCACGTCAGAGAGAAAAAAAGTAGTTTATTGGGTTGTACTAGTGTCGATCCTGAATATTCATGGGTCAGCAATATATTTATAAGGCTGCGTCCATCGTGGCTGCTACCCACTCACATTTAATTTATCCATCTATGTGATATCTGTTGTTATTGTTGTATTTGTATCCAGTGAGTAAAATAAATAAACTTGAACTTGAAATAAACATGCAGTAAACATATTTTTCTCTTTGAACAAAGACTTGACTTACCTATGATAAGTATAGGCTTTCTAGCAAACCTAAGACGCCCTCTCAGTCCTTGGTACTGCTGCCGGCAGCCAGCGGACCAGAGACGCACCGTGTACTCGCAGCTGAAGAACACCACTAGGAAAATTTCCTGCGCCAGTAGGTGGGAAACGGGGACGGGGCCAAGGTGTTGGGAAGAGAAATATAGACAAGATAAGTATCTACGTCTCACAATTTCATTGGATTCTCGTACTGGTTTAAATGGAACGGACCGGCGCCATGTTGCATATATTGTATTGTAATTATGGTAATGACCAATAAGCTTTGACTGTTGCATATGTTGCCACGGTAGTGACCATTGATTATAAGTTTTGATAATGAAAGCTTATATGCAACATGGGGTGGCTGAATTAAGCATCCACGTTTAAGATTTCGTCCATGGAATATGTGTATTGGTGTAGCCGGGAAAGCGGGGAAAGGGGAGGGGAGGGGTTAGGTCAAGATAAGCATTCACGTTGAAAATTATGTTGATGTAATAGGCCTATGTGTACTTGTTTAAAACGAACATATGCCACAGTATGGCAGGGGAGGTGGGTGGGGGAAGGATAAGATAAGTATGCACGTTGACAATTGCGTCCATAGAATATGTGCACTGGTATAAAGGAACATACGCCAAAGTAATTGGCGGGGTTGGGAGGGGGGGTAGGTCCAGATAAGCATTCAGTATTGGATTCATTTATTGTTCGTAATGGTTCAAATGGAAGGAACCCAACTAGATGCGAAAAATGGGTGTTATGTGCCTCACTGGTGACAAAATGCATACTTGGCACACGACGAGTTAACGTTGCTTTAATGGATACGTATTAATAATGTAACAGGAACTCGTTAAACGTAATAGGGAATAGAGTGTGATCAGCATTGGTATGTGGTATTATTCGAGCATTCATGTAAATGGGGCAGAAGGGGGAACGAGAACGAGATTGTACTAACGCTGGTTTTTTTTTTTTTTTGCGGAAGGGTCCTCCTTCATGTAGTAGATGATTTGATGTGAAAAGAAGCTGTGACTTATTACTAATGTAACAGGAACTCATTGAACCTAATTGGGGATGTATGATATATTATTCGAACATTCATGCTTATGGGGCAAAAGGGGAACGAGAACAAGATCGTACTATCTATCGTTTAATAATTCTGCTTTTTTGTGGAAGGGCCCTCCTTCATGTGGTATAATGTATGACGTGAAAAGAAGCTGTAAAAAGCACCTTTTAACACAAACTAGATTACTGTGTATTGGTTAACTTCAAAAAATATCTTTTAATCATGTATTATTCTTACATAAGCACATTTTCCTGACTACATTCTTATCACAGGTTAAATATAACTTATCTAACCTTTCATTCAGTGTAAGGCCGTATACAGGGGCGGATTCAGTTCTTTGCCAAGGGGGGGGGGGGGGGGGTCAACCTCTAAATACCGCATTGTTACCAACTTTTTTGTGATTGGAGATCCCAAACAGGATCACCCCACCCCACCAACCCATAGATTCATCACAGGTACATAACACTCTACTCTTTACACTTTTCTTTTCCGTTCCAAAGCATTTTCCTTCTACAAGCAGCATGCTGTTTTCAAAAGAAAGAAATACATGTCCAACTCATGGGATATCTACCTTCCTTCCGACTGCGTATCTGATTGTTTACAGACTACACTCTGCGTCCGCAACCTTTCTGTTCAAGCGCTTGTTTTATTGAACGACTGACAGCTCCAGCCGAGGTATGGCATCTTAGATCGAATCCACATCTCTTTATCAATCATTCTTTCAAAGATCAAGTACCCTGTGATGCATCGATTCTGTCTGCAGAATGGCAATGGGAGGCAGTGAATCATTGAAGCAGACGCGTCTCGATTTAACGGCTCATTTGATAATTCATTGCGTTTTCCTACCTATTTTTTTGCCTTCTCGAAATGTATCAGTACAAGTTTAGACAAGCTAGAGAATGTCTCGCCATATCAAAGTGTTCTCTCTCTCACACACTCTTTCTCTCTCTCTGTGTCTTTCCCTCATACCCTTCCTCACTTGACTGCTCCATCCCACCGCCCCCCCCCCCCAAAAAAAAAAAAAATATTTGTCTCGTATTTCTTCCGTTTCTCGTTGCTTTACTCGTTTTGACGGTTTAATCTCTTGTCTTCAACAGCCTAGGGTTAGAGTTAGTAAATTGAGGTATAAATTATACTACTGCGTTGTACACTGCCACAATTATATGTACATGTATAATCTAGCTCCTATGCCAATCAATCAGAGGGTGTTTAACACAGCGCCTGTAAGATGAATAGGCGTTGATAATACGGTAAAAGCAGTGTATACATATTGACTTGTTTTGCAATTGTAGCTTTACATTTCAATTGCTTTGTGAATGATGTGTATAATAACTGTCGCAATTAATCACAATGACAATGAAAAAGGGTAATAAATATTACAATGCGTTTACTGCGATTGCGATTTTGGTTTTAAAAAACTCTGGTAAAATACAACTACCACCTATTTTGTAATTTCTCAAAATTTCTTGGAGCTTTTATTTTTCCACTAGTGGCGATCCCTACAGCCTACGGAATACGTCATAACGTTCCCATTGTGAAGTAACACGTCCTTTATTCGATTTTGGTCTGATTACTGTGTAGCCGTATGCCAATTTCATGACATTCTTCTTTTCATTTGACAAGTTCGGCTCCGTGTTTCTTATACACAGGTAAGTCACTCGAAAACTAAATCCCCATGGTAACCCGTAGTTAAAGTACTAATCTAATGCAGATCTCCTACGAGTGGGAAGTGTCTTTTCTTCTGCTGCAACTGTAAATATGATTTCCTTCCCTGATTATTTCTCCCCTCGCTTGTTGGAGACGTCAATGATTTGATAAGAAAACTCTCTCCCAATGGAGCTACATTCTGCCACATGAAATGTCAAGAAGCTAATGTTTGCTGCACAGGTACTTTGGCATTAGCATTTCATTGACTTTTCATTTCAGTGAATGATTGCAAGGCTGTACCATTTTGTTTCTTATTGGGTCTAAATATATACACGTGCACAGAAGGCAGGATTTCGCTCATAATTGTGTTTAAATGATTTGCACCATTCCTTCAGAAGTGTACTTTAGTAAATATATACATACCACAGGGGCAGATCCAGGATTTTCGGAAAAGTGTGGGGGGGGGGGCACATTTAGAAAAACCAAATTAGTTTGGGGAAAACCATGTGACAAAAAAGGTCCTCGCTTCCAAAAAGGGGGGGGGGGGCACACTGGACTCATTTTTAAAACTTTGGTTTCAAAGTGGGGGGGGGGGGGACGCACGGGCTGGATGTGCCCCCCCCCCCCCCCCCCTTGGTCCGCCACTGCATAACATATAACGGTTTATCTCTTTAGGTGTGCCTTTTCAGAAGCTATTCAGGTAAATGTGTCTGCTTACTCCCCAACCTTCACGATTGACAACTAGAAAAAAAACCGCTCTGGTTTCGGAGATGATTATTCTTTTACCTTGTTTCCGCATTATTAAATTATCATGAATGCATGCCTTACTTACAAAGACACACATACATACATATCTAAACATGTATATTTGGTACTTCATCATTTTGTTAAAGGACGTTTGCCGACAAATTAAGCGAAGATTTTACTCCCGGTATTTTCATTACTTTGTATATCATATCCCTATCATCATGTACATATATTAACCCCCGGGATAATGTTTTCTTAACCATATAAATATAATGTGGCAGTTAGAACTTAGCTTGAAAAATAGAGAATGCATGATGTGCATCGTACACGATAGCACAATAGAACATATTATAAAAGAAAGGGAAGGTGTGGGGGTATCAGGTGAGGTAGGAGACAGAGCGAGGAAGCAGAGAGACAGGAGGAGAGAGGAGGCGGGATGGTGATGCAATATTGAATGAGACAAAGACTTAAAGATTGGCACTGAAAATGAAAGTATAAGGCGACCCATCATTTCCCACTGTTTGCCAACTCCGTGGACACGGTGCGCCTTCATGGGAGTTGAAGTCCCCTCCCCAAAGTGTGATATGGAATATAACCATACCTTCCAGGATCGCCATTTGAGTTCCACGGGTCACGTCTTATGCAAATACACTCGGGACTCCCAAAGCAAATGCCATAGGTTATCATGTCATGTCCAGCGGGCCTGTTCTCACGGCCACGCTTCTATCGGCGCTGTTTCGTGCACGGCCTTTATATTCAAGATCGTCACTTAAATGTGCGCGCACAAAACTTACATATAATCACAGGGTTACACTTGGGGTGATGCCTACACTATCTAAGGCACGGACTTATTGCACTACATTGCACTACATTGCATATTACTAATTCTGTAAAGATATGGTGTGTACGGTATTGCTCAGTGTTAACACTCTTTTGGAGATGAAGTTTCACTGCGTTTCGAGTGGCAGCACCTGTGTCTACTGAATGGTGCTGTGAACCTCGAGACAGTTCTAATATGAATGCAAGCGCTATTCTCTTCACGAAATGATGGCGTTATTTTGCTGATCAAAAATACTGCTATACGGCTGAGGCAATATATTACCTGTCATCACATGCCTATAGAGTACTGAATGCGGTTCTCCATTCCCTAGAGCATCCACTGAAATACGGCAGGTAATACCGATCTATAGTAAACACACCATATTAAATGTAATGATAACGATATGACCCGCTATTCAATAATGTAAACATAATTACAAGTTGATTGACATACATGACATATTATCCTACGGCTATATTCGCTGTTTTTTTTTGTGTTAGATATGTAAGGTACGTTTTGGGTCGCCATTGATTGTGCTCTAGGTTAAAGGGGTAATACATAGCTTGGAATAGTGCTTAGTCTGGGCTGAAGCTAGGAATGTGAGAAATGTCAGTAATTATTTATCGTTGGAGCATCTTTAAGATATCGTTATCACCTTCATAGTCTTCATATTCCCATCATCTTCATATCTTCACAACTTCACATCCTCATCTTCCTGACATTGAGCGAACCAATATCTCAACCTCGAATACCACTCCAATCACCTCGGCGTGTTTCGCATCACGGTCCTCCTCCTTCTCGCTTATAGGTTGTGGGCTACCCAGAATGCCTCAGCGTTTACCACGTGATTTATGCTTATCGCGCGCGTGCCCCTAGTATAAACCCCAGAGCTGACCAGGCCTGCCCGTGCCATACCGTGATGACGTAAGGGCTGGATCGACGTGCAAAGACTTGCATTGGTTAAAAGGACGTTATGGCTGCAGCCTGCCATAGTAAATCACATTAAGATACGTTCAACGTAATTGCTACTAATAATCCGTCTGATAATCGCTCTAATATAACACCAACCATAGTGTATGCACATGTAAGCCGTGAAAGCGTGTACATATATGTGCGTACGTGTATGGCCTGTGTATGTGTTGTATTCATATAATGAGAGGCAGGGGGAGAATTTGTAAAAGTGCAGAATTTTGGTAATTACGACGAGTGGGAAACAATTCCAAGTGGGCCGGACGAGTCATTTTTAGAAAAAAGGTAAGAAAACTTTAAAAAGACCATATAACAAAAACGCCACAACCGTGGGTTGAGAACGCATATCCTGTTTTGTATATCTCTAACTGAACACGTGTTTTTGCACGATAAACTGCTACGCCATAGGCTCTGTGTTTATGACTTGTAATCAAAAAGAAAACATGGCACACGGACATTAATTGATAGGCTCCGCCCTGTCTGTGAACTGCTTTTAATGAACGTGCAAATTCAGATAACATAAATAACTTTTGTATGTTTGCTTGAGCGAGGCCGGCTTGCAATACAATAGATAATGAAATGAAGTGATAAAATACAGCTGTTTAGATGTTATATTTACTATTGAAGGAAGCTCCCAGGTGCATGTAGTTTACTTTGGTACAGTTCTCTGAAAAGTGATTTTGTTTTTACACGCTATAATGCCAAAGTAGTTCAAAACCCTGATTATGAACACACATTAACAAAATGTTTTACATTCTTAGGAATGTACAATAAAAAACATAAAATATTTTTGGCATTCTATAGAGTTAACAGTTACTGAAGGTTTAATGTTTGTTCTTTTATTGTATGGCGTTTCTTGTTGTAAGATTCCCTTTTGGCATGTTTACTGATGACAATATATTTTATTTATAGATATGTTACATCGTATAGGTGTAGCTTTGTAAGTTACGTCATCACTTTACAATCACCAACAGATTGTCAATACTCACCATATAAAATAAGGTTTCATCGAAAGTGCTGGAATAAGATTCTATGGTTGATAAAACACTGAAGATGAGACACACTAGCACCATGATAAACCTGTAGCGGAGATAAAGACAAGATAAGAAAAAGGTTTTACATCATGTGCAGTTTATAACCAATGATACAACTTGAAAGGTTACGTGAAACATACAATCGTACTTTTTATATAATTTCCACCCATTTTTAGTTCATTGTGAAGGTACGTTATTGATATGTATTTTATATGAAGGTCACCGTAGACAACGTGATTTTGCCGCGATTCTGCAGTCGTGAGGTTTGTGACTGCAACATGTGGCGCACCTTATTGTACAAATCACAGGAACGGGGTCCTGTAATTCAGCCAGTCGCCGAGTCGTACGACTGGTTGGATCATGGCATCTGCGGTAGGTTTGAGAGGTATCTATCCTATGAAATAAACAGGTAACTTAGATTATGTAAGTAGGTGCTGAAACAATAACCCCACATTCCAAAAAATATTACATGATAAAAAAGCAGAGCAATTAATATGGCAAGCCCACCCCCCAAACACACACACACACACACACATACACACACACATACAAACACACAAAACACACACAAAACACACACGCAGATATATTGACTGGCGAATCCACAGTCAAGGATCTTTACCATTACTACCCGCCGAGAAAACACACTTTTATATTTTTTGTCTTTTCAGCCTCCTTCATCATGTCTCCAAAAGATATTATTTTTTCTCACCATATAGCTAATAATTGGTGTTTTTTCCCAGAAACATGTTTCTCTAAAATGCAGAAGTTTTCCCAATGAAAATCGTATGAACCAATATTGTATGGAAATTGCATGAACATATGTTAAAATGAAGCTGTATCGACGCACGTAATGGTGAGCGACATATAACCGTCATATAATTTGAAACATTTGGTGCAACATACACAAACTAGGTCCCTTTTGCATTAAACTTACCATTGATGGTAACTTTGCTTCCAATTGCAACTTCTTCGGAAACCTAGCATTTGATTGGCTGTGGAGCAATGTAACCATGGCAGTTACCATTTATGGTAAGTTTTATGCAACGGGGCCCAGGTCATTATGAGCTGGAGGCAATGCAGAGAACTATGATCAGCGCAACAAGACAGTCATACAAACACACATATATCAGGCGATCTTTTTCTTGTAGGAGTAGGAAATCATGCGTGGATTTGGATGGGTGCTGCAAAGAGGCGGAGACTGAGCACTCCGTCATCCACTTCAGTCGTCTGGTAAATTTCCCCCCTTCATTCACAAGCACAGTGCTTCCTGCTGGAGCATTTGAGTTGGTCACGTCCCATTGCTGATGCAAAAATAGACATAACGAAGAGAAGTGGACGGACCGCAGGAAGGGAAAGACCTTTCGATGATGTTGGTGAGGTACGGTACACTTTTTTTTTTGGTATATCCTCTTACGACTGTACCGCCCCTTTCTTCCTCGCCTAGCTTCTGTCACATACTGTTCCACGCTCCCGGTGGCATCAAACTACCCCCTCCTCCCCCCCCCCCCCCCCCACCCCCCGTTCCCCCCCTCTCTCTCCTATATCTTATTCTCTCTCTTACCCCCCTTCTCTCTCTTTGTCTCTCTTTTTTTTCTCTCTCTCCGTCTCTCTTTTCTCTCACCGTCTCTCTTTTCTTTCTTTCTCTCTCTCTCTCTCTCTCTCTCTCTCTCTCTCTCTCTCTCTCTCTCTCTCTCTCTCACTCACTTATCTCTTTCCTCTCTATATATCTCTCATCTCTATCTTTTCTCTTTCTATCATATCTATCTTCCTCTCTTCTCTATCTTCCTTTTATATATCTCCCCCACCCCTTCTCATTCTCCCCTCTCTCTCTCTCTCTCTCTCTCTCTCTCTCTCTCTCTCTCTCTCTCTCTCTCTCTCTCTCTCTCTCTCTCTCATTCTCTCTCTCTATCTCTCCCTGTCTCTCCCTTCCTCTCTCCCTCTCCCCTATCTCCGCGTATCTCTCTGTCTGCTTCCCCCTTTCGCCTCTCTTACTCTCCCCGTAGTTCCATTATTATCTGTACGTTTCTGTATCAAACATAATTGAAATCAAAATAATTATAAAGCTTATATGATCACATTGATTTATATATTAACGAGTGATTGCCAGGTCATGCACAGGATCGAACTTGCAATACAAACATCCATAGTTTGTGATATTTATAACATCTCTGTGCCGGGTAACGCGGTGACGTGATGCAATTGTGTATGCATCGTATAGTTCAGACCAACGCCAGTCGTCAGTGCAATTCTCATTGGGCTTAAAAAATCGTGAAGTTAGAAAAATCGCGAAGTTAGGGTGAAAGTTGCCTAGCAACCGTACCAAAAGCCGCATGGTCCTATTGTCCCGGTCCCCTAACTTCGCGATTTGTCTAACTTCGCGATTTCTTAAAGCCCAATGAGAATGACACTATAGTCGCAGTCGTGACAATCTACATTGTGTCATCATTATATGGGCGATTGTTTCCTTGTGTCGGTGCTGGGCAGCGCGGTGACGTGACGCAATCTCGTATTGTCATAGTATTGTTCAGAGTAACCGCCAGTTACAGTCACAATGGTGACTCTAGGTATCAGTATCATTATGTTGGCGTTTGTGTCCTTCTGTCTGTGACGGGCAGCGCGGTGCTAACCGAGGTACTCGCCCAGGCCTCGCCATCGTATTGTCGCATTAGGTTAATGGCGGCTCCTGATAACTGAGAGGAAATTGTTTCTTCCAGGATCCCCTTGACGGGCACGTTTACATTGAAGCCGATTCGCGCTGCCACTATTCACATGAAGTATGTGAAGGGACCAAGTTACCGGCAGTGGGAACGGATGTGATGAGAGAGAGAGAGAGAGAGAGAGAGATGGGGGGGGGGGCGAGCAGTATGAGCTGAGATGGGACGAGAAGGGGGTAGGGGTGTGGGTCATGGTCGCTGCAGTAGACTTTCATTATTTATTATGAGAATATGATGAGACTACTCGGAACTCATACTCTGAACAAATTGAAGGTACTGTCCCCCTTTTAGAGGTCAAACACACAACAAAGATGTGAATATCACGGAAAATCGAAGAGAAAACTTTCATTACGTATCAAAAAAGGGAAACTACATAAAAACGGAGTTATATTGATCACTAGATTTCGAGTACAGTGTTGGACACTACAATGCACAGACACAGATTTAGACTCTGATAAATAAAAACACAAAAAGAATACCCCTTTTTAATAAATAAAGACACAGATGTAGATTCTGAGAAATATAAACAAAAAAAGAATACCCCTTTTTTGTTTAAATATTCGTGAAGATCATACACGTTATCGGCATGATCGGTAAGTGGTATACTGCTGATTTATGCAACGTTTCATAACTTTGGTGAAGCAGATAAGGAGGATGGGAGCAGTCTTGCTAAAACCTGTACACACGCACCATTCCTCAAAGTATGGACTCGTCCACATTGTCTCTTTTTTCTCATATGACTTCGATGACATTCATGGGTGCTAAGCGGTAATGCTGCTTTGATGCCATAGTAGCGGACAGAGTGCAGCTTGCTCCGTCTATACAACATGCGTGCTGACAATGACTCACTCCCACCTTAACACTTTATATGCCATGTGGATTTTGTCACCACATTTAATCAATAATCACTGCGTGTCGGTCGAGTAGCATGTATTCAGTGTGACTGTGAGCCGAAAAATCACCGCACCGCGTTTAATACAGCACATTAGGCATTTCCCTTCACCTAGATACGAGCATTATGTGAAAATATCCGCACGCGGTAAGCCGCCGTGTGACATGCGAGAGATTATCCGTACGAAGCACAAAATTCCGCACGAAGCATACAAGTAGTTTAATGCATTTACACTACTCAGAGTAGCATTCTATGTAGCTTTAAACATAATTAAAATGCAACAAAACTTGTTAGACTTGTTAAGATGCAATGAAACTGAAGTAACATATACATGCACGGCTACCGATTTCATTAATTCCATATGTGGAGAGAGGCAAGATGTACGACTGCTACACCGTGGATACTGTACTTTTACAGGTCAGATGTAAGAGTTGTTTGGTATTATCACCAGCACCGTCTAAGGTCGAGTTTGAACGTTAAAAGCGTTGAAGCAGACGCTACTCGACAGAAAAAGTGCGCAACATAAATTTAGGAAATGTTGATTGTGCGGTAGACAGTCGTAGCGAAGCCCACTTGACTGGACATAACCGCCAATGACAAATGTTGTTTAATCTTGCGTGGAGTTACGGAAGGAAACGAAGATTGCTACCTCATTGTGATCTGTCAGTGAGCTCAGGCAAGAGGGTTTTACACATCAGCGAAAATTGAAATGTGCACACATTTTGGGATAAATCTGTCTTTCTTGTAGCATTCAGGTGGACACATGACGCATTTGCATCTGCAGCGTATTATTAAAGGGGCACTTTATTCCCCAAATAAGTTGCTCTTAATACAAACAGATAAATCTTTAAAGTTAGAATAAACTTGGATAGCTAATAACAAAGCTATGAATGTTTTAATGCTACGAACATTAATATTTGTTTGGCGAGACAAATGTGCAACCCGGTTGTAAGGCTGTGACGTCATAATATTACATACGATATTTTCTAGCATTTTCAAATCTAAAATGTTGTGTTACTCTGCCCATTCCTCTTCTTTCTCTCCTCAATCTGCCCCCCCCCCTCTCTCTCTCTCTCTCACTCTCACTCTCTCTCTCTCTCACTCTTTCTCTCTCTCTTTCTTTCTCTCTCTCTCTCCCTCTCACTCTCTCTCTCTCTCTCTCTCTCTCTCTCTCTCTCTCTCTCTCCCTTTCACTCACTCTCTCCTATTACATCTATCTCTATCAATTCCTGTTACTGTCTCTACATCACTAACATGACTAACTTCGATAACGACAGAATCTGGGACAAATATGTGATTAATATTTGTTTAACTTTTGGGCAATGATGCTTATTTGCTTTAATGCTTATTTTGTATTTGTGAAAAACCTTGAAGGTACCTACCAATCATAATACTGTTACTAATATAAAGTTGAGACATTTGTTCAAGTATATGTTAGCCTGCAACTGACATGCTGGCGTTAGCTGCGGTGTTGCTCTGTCTATTGCTAAAAATAAATATGATTATGCGAAATTTGGGTGGTGAAGTAATCAACATAAACAGTTTTTATTTCATTGCGTTCCACCTTCGCAATCCCTTTCCAATCCACAAATCATGTCTTATCAGTCCGTTTGTCACCACGGCCCATGTACCTCTCTCTTTCTCTTTATCTTTTCCTCTCCTTTGTATGCGCGCACATTACAGTCTCTTTCCCACCCTGTATCAATTTCGTTACGCCAATTTCCCGTCCCTGTTTGACCTCTTGGGTGCTCTCTCTCTCTCTCTCTCTCTCTCTCTCTCTCTCTCTCTCTTTCTCTCTCTCTCTCCCTTCCTCCCTTTCTCTCACTTCCCCATCTCCCTTTTCCTTTCCCTATCTCTTTTGTATTCACCAGCCCAATCGTTCGCACCCTTGTCCTAATTTGATAACTTGACCCCACCTCCATCTTACCACTTAGCCATTCCTATGCTCCTTTTGGGGATCCTCATGTAGCCAAACGTCAAACAAGCCCCTCCCCCCCCCTTCCCCCGTCATCTCGCACCCCCCCCCCCCCCCTAAAAGCTGCACATCTATTCCCTTATCGTTCACGTCGTTGACAGCCTATACCTTCTCCCATTCCCCATCCTTCTTGTATCTTAAATTACCGTTGTGTTTCCTCGTCCCGTGCATCCTCCATTTTATCCGTAGGGTATCTACAACTTGACCAAGCACTTAAAATTTGTCTGACCCTGCCCCCCCCCCCCCCCCCCTCGTACAAAAGTTGTTTCCCATCCTCGCCTTTTCTTTCACCTACATTTTTAAGATAACTACATGTATAAGATAACCCACACACCTTCCCTTGCCCCCTTTCCACGTAGCCTCACCTACCCACCTCTTCACCTCCATCTCCAATATAGCCTAGTTACTAGGCTGTAAGGTACAGGGAAACAACCGAGTCTGTAAACAGCTATGTATGGTAACACAGACTACGCCCTTCTTACCCCATCCTGGCTCTCCCCAATCGCCCCCCATTCCCCCAATGCCGCGGCGATCCCACGATGTCCCGTCCCCGTAGCCTAGCTACCCCTCTCCACCGCGCTGTCCTAATTCAGGTAGTGTGAACAAAGTGCAGCTTGTGATTTTCCAAAGTTCAATCAGCGTCTTCCTCCAGGGGTCTTCTTTAAATATTTCAACTTCATGTCACACCCGGACCCTGCGCGGCACCTCGCCGCACATTAATAAACGTGCCAAATGTCTTCAATTCCCAATTCCCCTAGAATTATTCTATTTACATAAAGACGCGCATTGCTTGGTCCCGGGAAAATTAATTACTTTTTTCAATCTGCTTTCCTCCTTGAGTACGTGATGTGCTTTCAGATTCTAATGAAGATTTTTTTTTATTTGCAAAAGAAATTAATGTTCAATCCCCTTTTTGTTCCAAGATACTATCTTTTCTCAAATGTCCTCTCTATTTGTTCTCTCTTTTATGTTATCCCTGAAGGAGAAGTATTTTTCAATTTGTGACTGCTTTCAAGTGAAATGCGAAACAGAATGTGCGTTGAGACTTGACCTTGAATGCCATTTTTTTTTTCTTTCTCCTCCTCTCTTGTTGTGTACCATCTCTGTTTTTCCTAATCTCTATTCCCTGCCCTCTCCTCGCAACCTTTATGCTCTACAAATCCCCCCCACCCCCCCCCCCCCCGCCCCGCCTCACCACGTCACAGAACAACCCCTCAATACGGACGTTGCGATGGACCTACGATCAATTTGCCCAAGACTCGCATCTCTCGTTGTAGATGTCAGCATGGAGTCAACGAGGGAGCGAGCGGGTCTCCATAACCACTGGCACCTGCAGCACGGTCAAGTGATGACAGCCAGATGGGCGGGGGTGAAATTAGAAGTGGGGCTGATTAAGCTGGCGAAGGTGAGAAAAAGTTCACCCGTAAAGCGTTCTTCGCCCCTGTATTTGTTTACTTTGAGAGGACGTTAACAAGGTTGTACTTGCCTCTCATAGGAACTACAAATGCTAAATATGTTACAGTATTTACAGTATCCAAAACATAATGCTCTTCCTTTTCTTTTCTTTTTTCGATCTCTTTCTCCCTCAGTCTATAGTGATTGTGACGTGT